>VNJT01008311.1:0-27176 GCA_008042655.1 Drosophila burlai
TGCCGTTGAACTCATTAACTCGTCAACTGGCCCAGGTTCGTGCCTTAAGTCTTTCGTTTCTTTCACTTCTGGATTGAAATGAACTTTCACTAAGCGACATTTTTGGGCAAAACAGAAAAAAAAAAACGTCGGCCGGGTTCTTGCCTCGATTCTTGGCCAAGGAAATTAGCCTTAATTATGCTCTGTGCCATATGCAAATATTATTAATTTGGCTAAAATCTTTTTTCGGCTTTATAATAATCAGAAAGCAATTTGTATGCTAAGAAGTGGGTATATTAGGATTCTTAGTCATGGTAACAGATGCTTTGTAGCTTTGTTTCCTTTATAAAAAAGGTAAGCCATACAAAAGGCTCTTAGATCTGGCTTAAAAGGGGCTTAAAAGTGAAAACTTTTTTGGGCGAACGTGACAATATTCTAGCCCCTCCTCAAATTAATTTAAAAAAAGTGAGAATGATTCATGTACACTCTTTCGGAGGTGATTCCTTGCATTATTCATTAAGCCTTACACGCCCTTAAAAGTCAAAATGCGTCAAAACCTGGCTGAAAAGGAGCAATTCAATTCAATTATGGCCAAAATCAATACCAACACTTCCAATGAAAAGCCCAAAAATTAATTATGACTCGGAGAACATAAAATTAATATGCCGTAAACGTAACCAAATCATGCGTGGGCTAACAAATGGCAATTAAAGTCTTCTTTCTGGCCAGAACAATCGTTACCAATTGTGTGTGGGGGCTCAAAGAACTCGAACCCGAGTTCCATTTAATAGAAGTGCATTGATATGTTTCTTTCGACTTCGATGGCTGTTCATAAATTAATAAATTCATGGGTCGTTATCCCACACACGTCCCAGCCCTGAAGTCCATCAATCTTGGCTCAATTAGCCTCAAAGATTTCTGGAATATCATTGGGACCCAGAGAGACACCGACACCTGAGCCCGACCCGACCAGACCCACTTACATCTTGTTTGAGAACATAAAATGCTGCGCTTAAACTTTGCATTCGGAGCCATTAACCCAGTTTATTTTTGGACAAGCCACACCCGATCCGGGGTCTCGTTATGGCCATTCGGAACAAATACATATAATAAATAAATAAGGCAAACAGACAAAAGAAAGCGGACATAAATACATCTCGCGGGATGCAAGAGTCTTCTTGCAAATCAATGACAATCCAGGTTCGACAGCCTCTCGACGGCCAGAACGCTTTTCGAGTTACGCTTTGGCCCGGAATCGTAACACAGCCGCCTAGAGGTTCAGGTCAATGACACAACACGAGCTCCAGCTTCGGCACCAGCCTCAGCCTCAGCCTCAGCTTCAGCTCCAGCTGGTCTTGAGTTCCCGGCTTAGTGACATTTCTCTGCTGTGATAGATGGGCGTTCTGGGCGATGCTGGCTAACGGTTGCGTCAATATTGACTTTGCCAAATGCCCCCGATCGGATCCCCAAGTCCCCAAGACGCGTGGAGCTGGCGAGAGTGAGTCAAATATTTGCCGATCGTGAGGTTCTTGACAATCATGTTGGGTACTTCAGGTATATTCTGTGGTAGAGCCAGCTCTGGTTCTGTCTCTGGGCTGGGGCTGGGCTTTTACTTTTCGAAGAAATTATGCAAATGCTGTGCGGTGACAGCTCCTTTCAACAATGATAGACTTTTGCGAGGGAGTTGACCGCATTCCAGGTTACTTTTTTATTGTGCTTATTACGACATCGGAATACTGAGATTTATGTTCTAAAGCATAAAAGATACAAGTTTATTTCTTCTTTCATAAAAATGTCATCAAACCATCATTTATGGCTTAGAAAGCTTGTCTAGACTTTGTTAATAATACCTAACTTCATGTATTTTACAGCTAACCACGCTCCTGCTGGCCTCTTTGGCCCTCAGCCAGGTTCAGTCCGCTGGCGTCGAGTAAGTAGTGCCTTAACTAGTCCCAGTCCTAAGACCGATTAACCCTTTAAGTAACACCTTGCCTGCCTGTGACCAGTGACCAGTGACTGTGTCAACGCTAATGCTCATTCCAAGTAGATGTTGATGCGCTCGCCTAGAACTTTGTGACTAAACCGAAAGCCCCGACTTGTGACTAACCCTAACTCATTTCCCCCCCCCAAAAACCTAATACCCAACCTGACCATGCATTAGCCTTAGCCCCTAGAAGCTAGAGAGACCACCAAAAACAACAAAAAACCACCCACTTTCGTTTGCAGAATTCAGAGGCAGCGCCTGGTCAAGTTTCCCGAGGAGTTTGAGGCCAATGCGGCGCCTCCCGCCTCGGAGAAAGCGGACGAGGCCAAGCGCATCCTCGAGCAGATAGCCAAGGTGAACGAGGCCTTCGGCTACGTCAAGAAGCAGCCGGAGCAGCCCAAGCTGCCGCCGATCCTCGACTCCAGTCAGTACCTGTTCCCCAAGCCGGCGCATCAGCCCTTCCACGCCCATCAGCACCACTTCTCAGGGAGCAATGGCCAGACCCTGCTCGAGCCCTCAATTCGCGCCGTGAAGCTTACCAGGAATGTGGCGCCAGTGAACTACAATGTGCCTCCTAGATTGCGACAGGGGCAGGATAATGCGCCATCACAGGAGCTAGAGAAGAAGCAGGAGGAGAAGAAGGAGCAGCTATACTTCCGACCCAACCAAGTGGAGCTTCCCAAGCCCAGTACGCCGCAGGAGGCCCAACAGCTGCCCGCCCACTTTGTGATCCCCGTGCACCTCTACAAGCTGAACAAGGAGCAGTACCTCAAGGAGCACGCTCCCCAGGAGTACCGGGTCAAGGGCTACAAGATCGTGGGCGATGTGGACAGCTTCTACGGAAAAGCCAAGTCAGCAAAGGCAAAGCAGAGCAAGACCACGCCCAAGTACCATTTATTCTTCCTGCCCCGTGAACTGGCCCTCAACGAGGATGGAACTCCCAAGAGGGGTAACTCCACCACAACAACGACCACCAGGGTTCCTGCCTCTCCCTTGAGCTTCAAGGAATCCCGCCTGGACTCGCGGGAGAAGCTGATGCACAAGCCGCAAAAGATACAGCCCAGCCTGGCTCCTGAACTGATCAACCTGAACTCGGTCAATCGCAAGAAAGTTGGCTCCACAGCGAAGCCAGTGCGTTTGAGTGGCAAGGAAGCCGAACAGCAGATGCACCTGGGATCGGTATCGGTATCGGGTTCCGTTAAGCCCACTCCAGCTCCTCCTGCCCTCAGCTCCACCCTGCCACCTTCCGGCGGTCTCCTGCCCAACAACAATCGCTTGAATCCCTTCCGCATGCCCGGAATGAACATCGCGGAGATGCAGAACCAAACCTCAACGGCCATCAAGAACGCCTTCCAGAATATATTCAAGCTTCCCTTCCGGCCACCCATGGCTTCTTCGCCGGGATCGGGTCCCGTCATTGTGGGCAGTGTTCCCCAGAAGCATCAATCACTCGATTCCATGGACTACAAGTGGGACGATGACAACGAGGGCGGCGGCGATGGCATGTCGGACGATCTGGACACCGTAGAGAACACAGCGGCAGAGCTGCAGGACAGCAGTGCCTCCTCGGAGAAGCACCTGTTCCCGCACAGGACGCACAACCTGGCCCATGCCGTTGCCCACGTGGCCACTGCTCAGCAGAGCACCCAGAAGCAGGCGCTGCGCGAGGGAGGAATCATCATCCAGCGGCTGAAGGTGCGCAAGGGCGGCATAGCGATCGCGGGGCCAGGAGGCGTGGCCACCGCTGGCAGTGGTGGCACAGCGATCGTGGGTCCCGGTGGCTATGCCCTCACCCATCCGCGCAGTCTGACCATCGCGGGACCGGGAGCCAAAGTGATCTCCATACCGGCGAATGTGGACCTGAAGGATGCACTGGCACGCACCGATCTGGAGGCGCGGAGTTTTCCGCTGGAGGGTAAGGTGGTGGCCACCGGACCGACGGTCTACTATGCTCCGCCCACGGCGACCATGGAGGAGGAGGAGGAGGAACAGCAGAAGCAGGGGGGGTTTTGAGTCTGAGGCTTGACCAAGATTAGTTAGGATCCGTAGTTGGTATTGTCTAGTGTTCTAATAAATGTTTGTATTTCCAAAGTGTCCGTGCTCTGTGCTTTCATCTGTAGATGTACATAAATAGTAGCTATAACCCGGTGACTGGTCCCCATGGATTCCCCCCCTCCTGGCATGCCACATTAACCCATTAACCCTACGCCGATCTGCCACGCTTTCCTCCCACGAACTAACCCTTAATTTTGCTGTAAATATTATCGGACTAACCGGCGGCTCTCTCTCCCCCATCTTCCTGCCTACGCTATCCCCCAAAACACTATCCTAACCCAAGTGCCTACTGGCGCACCACCAACCTCGAGGCCTGGCCACCGGAGGCCCATGGAAAGCTGCTCCAGGGATCCCAGCTCACGCCCTACGGCGCCTTCCAGCCCTTGCAGCTGCTGAACGCGCCGCTCTACGCCCACCCCCTGGCCTATGTGCTGCAACCCACCACGATCCCGGCAGCCCCCACAGCGCCCACAGCCGATGCCACAACCGCCAGCCCCACCGCCGACAAGGAAAGCTTAGCCGATGACAGCTCCAGCGAGCTGGAGAAGCCGGAAAAGCTGCGAGAGCTGCCGGCAGCAGAGAAGACACTAACCAGCGACGATCTCAAGAGCGATTCGGGTCTCCGCTCGGCGATCAGCAAGATAAATCCCGACTATGTGATCGAGGAGATCGTCTCCGTGCCGGGCAAGCTGGTGATCTCCACCAGCTCCAATGGAGCGCCATTCCGCTCCGGTAATCTTCGCTCTGCCAAGCTGCAAAAGAAGATCGTTCCCCAGAAGCTAAGAAAGCAGGCGCTGATTGCCGGAACTCCCCCGAAAGTGGAGGCCACGGGAAGGACTAGTACCAATGCTGCCAACTTCCCGCAGATTCCCTTCGGCACCTACTTCCTGCCCTATCAGGCTGGGAAGCTGCAGGGACAAGGACGCAAGCAGGCGGCCCTCATCCTGGAGCCGCACTCCAAGGCGGTGGTGGGAAACGGTGGCACCGCCATCTCCACACCCATCTCGAAGGCATACCTGAAGAAGGGCGTGCCCACGAATGTCTACTTCAATCCAGAGTCGGTGGCCATTGCGGGTGTGGGCGGCAAGGCGCACGCCACGGCGGATCTGGAGTTGGATCTGTTCACGTAGAGGAGCAGGATTGGCCAAGAAGGCCAACTAAGTTAACATAAAAATCACTTTCAGTGACTGATTTCTTAGCTGGATTGTAAGGTATTAGGGTTTACTTTTTCCATAAACATTTTAAAATTATATAAATCTTAAATATTCATTTTGAACCTTCGAGAAACTTCTTTGGAAAGTTTAATTTTTTTATTAGTACTTACAAAAGATCACTTTAGTGTTAATTATTGACTTAACAAAAGTATAGAAACGTTAAACACATCCTTTTTATTCTCCATAAGATAAAGTTGATCGTTTCGTTTGCTATCTGACATATTTTATTATAAACTGAGAAACAGTCATATTCCTATTCTATATAAATTCTTTAATTAAGAGTAAACTTACGTTTATTGATATATAATCAGCTTAAGCCTTAATCACATCAATCCACCAAAGAAATCAGGTCCTGAAAGTCCATCCTATTATAAAGAAAAAACCCAATCGAAGCTCATCCGAATGGGTAGTTCCTTTCCCCCAACTCCCCCATGTTCCTATGTTAAGAACAGAGGCCCTTGAGAACGTGTCATTTCGTAGATTGTAAATAAAGTTAAACCTAAACTGTACAGCTTCCGCCTTTGGGTCACCAAGTAGTCCGCTAATCCCCTGTAGATATTCCAATGCTTTTGCCTCATCCCTTCTCCCAGCTTTCTCCAGGCAATCCCCGACCCTCCAATGCACTCTCTCTCTATATAAATACATCTACATATGTGAACCCCCAAAAGCAGACACAGATCGAGGGCGGCTCCGCTGGTCTTCGAAGAGCACCCCTACTATGGCGGCCTGAGGGGTCAGCTCCTGCAGCTGCGCCCGCAGAGGGACGGCAGTGTGGGCAGCTTCATCCTACAGCGCCAGCAGCCGCAGGTCAGGGCTGTTCCCAGGGATGCCGACGATACCATCACCATCTCGGCGGCCAGCATATCGGCCATTGCCGATGGCAGTGCAGGATCTGGCAGCACCAGCTCCAGCTCCATCTCGGCCAGCGCCAGTGACTTCAACCGAATTCAGCTGGCCGCCGCCCGCCTGGTGGCCATTCAGGAGTTGGCCAAGAGGAAGGGCTCTTTCAGCGAGGAGGACAACAAGGTCTATGCCAGCAGCCTTCTGGAACTCGGTCAGGCCGCCCAGAGCTTAGCTATGCTTCAGCAGACCGGCCAGATCAAGGACTTCAGTGTCCTGCTGCAGCCGGATCTCTTCGCCATCCCTCAGAAGCAACCCTCGAACTTCGGCTTGGAGGCCAGCAGCGGTAATAACCCGGCGGACCAGAAGATCGATGAGCAGAAACTGGACGAGGTCACCGAGCAGCAGTTCTCGCCGGATGAGCAGTTCCTGCCGCCCAACAGCGAGGATCCCTACGAGGATGTCAACGACAGCGTCTCCGTGATGGCACCCAAGAAGGATGCCGCTGTGGCTGAGGCCAAGCCAGTGGGTAAGTTGCAAGATTTCACTTAACACAATGAATATGAAATAAAAATTATACCCCGCTCAGGTCTCTCCATTGCCGGCGAAGGTGGCGTGGCCTCCTCCAAGCCCAATGCCGTGGCCCTTTCCGGCAGGAATGGCTTGGCAGTTGCCTCACCCAAGGCCACAGCCATCGCTGGCGTTTCGCCGGAGGAGGCAGCTGCCTTCAGCATCTCGCTGCCCACACGCAACCAGCTGGTAATCAAGACTCCCAACTCGGCGGCGGAGAAGGCCAGCGATGACTATGATTATAACGATGTGCCGCTGACCCTGGCTCGATTCCCTTTGTCCCGCGAAACCCCGCAGCAGCTCGTCCCTGTTCGCATTTCTGGAGGAGATGGCCTCGTGGACAGGTGGCGCACTGTCATTGCCGAGGATTATGCCGCCCGTCAGGCTCAGGCCAAGGTGGCCCTGGCCATGGCTTCGCCAACCCCGTACATTCGGATGGGTCCCAAGCGACGCCTGCACTCGGAATGAGGATCGAACCAGGATAATGCCCCTTTAAATGCAATGAGATTTATAGTTTACGTTGTACAACATTTTGTGTGCCAGCTACCGAATTGCCAATAAAGTTTATATATTTAAAAGCTAACTGGGCTTGTTAAAATGTTTTGAAAACTATTTTTAGCTTAATAAATAAAGGTAATAGCATAATGAATATCTCTTTTGAGTAACAAGTTCCCTTAGGCATCGAATCCAATTAAAGTCCTTAAGTGACGCTAAACAACATCGCGAGAGAGGCCAATGAACTGGAAGTATCCATCGCTTGTCATCAGACCCGATCAGAAATAGCCAACAAATATGGCCAAGATCATGTAGAGACTGTCACAGAGGGACAGGACGAGGAGGCGATGCATCTAATTGCTGCGGGAAGTGATTATAGTTTATAACGAAAACACATTTATTTATGCGATTGCCGACTGAATGCAAGCATGTGCAAATCTTGATTAATCTTTTCCGCCAGGCCAGGCGGCATGGAAATAAATTATCTAAGCGGGGAGAGGATGTCGGATAGGGGGTTCTGTGTGCCTCTGCCTGTGCTTGTGCCTGTTCCCGGCCAGAACGCATTCAATTTGCACCTGAACCAGTTGGCCGCGTCAATGCGGCTTCAATGCAATCTCCCAAGCTACGCTTGACTTCTATTACGCGGCAGGTTTAACAAACTCGAGTGGTTTTAAGGCCTCAGAACTTGGCCGAGACCGAGACCGAGACCGCATCTCCGTTGACCATCTGCCATCTGCAACAGCGAACCTGAAACCAGTACCTGTACCAGTACTTGTACCACAGTTTATCTGCAGCCAGCTCCTCCTTTTGGCCATGGGCATTCCCTGCCTCCTCGGATGGCTGCTGTCTTCCCGCGGGAAGCTGGGCATTTCCAGTTCTATCAGTTCTTCGTTCGGGGGGGGCTCCAAGCTCTTTGTTCTTGGGATAGGTCAGGGCGAGGGGACCGGGTCCATGGTCGCACATTATAAAAGGCCATGGCCGGGCAGCGTTGGCCACCAGTTTCCTTGAAGTGGTCGCCGTGTCAACACTGAAGACTGAAGACTGAAGCCACGCTGCGAAGACGAAGACTGCTGTGCCAAGACTGTCTAGTGATAATTTAGATTCTTCTCTTCTCGAGGGGATCGCGCGGATCGTGTGGCCATCAAAGAGCTCTGTGTCGACTCGAATTACCTGCCTAGATTTGGGAAAGCAGTGAAAGGCCATCTCAGCCACTACTAAAAGGTAAGTCTGCCTTCCGAATTGTTCCCAATTTGGGTTCTTAGTTCACATTTACGTTCGTTTCGGGTCGAGAAAGTTATCTAGTCTTGACTTGGGTCTGATTGCAAGCATGAAGTAGTTCTTGAATTCCTGTTACGGTGTCACAAAAGAAAAGGTTGTTATAAGAACGTAAAACTTGCTTTAATTAAAATTTAAAAGACAAAAGAGATTACTCTGGCCTAGTAAATTACGAGTAACGAAGAATCTTTGTCAAATAGTTAAATAGTACATTTAATTAAACGATTTTTGAATGTTTCGATCAAGTGAAAAAATATAGGTAGTTACAAAGATTGTAGGAATTATAATGTTTGTAACAGAAAAATTAGGATATAAGTTGACTTATTGTAACTTATAAATATATATTTTACATATATGTCAAATAGTTTATTTAATAAAACAATATCTTTACTACTAAAAGGTAGTAAATTAGTTTTAATGAACTTTTAAAGTAAATGTGATAGAATATTCCTAGAAAACGCATTTCAAATTAAAAAGTGTGTCCTTATATTTATAGAAGTGCACTTTTTCATTGAGTTTGAGGTAGTTTTTGATTGTTAAGAAATAATTCATGGTAATTTAAGTGCATTCCATATTGAAAAAAGTATCTTCTAGACTTTTTAAGCCGTCCCAAGTGAGCTATAAACGAAAGACTTAGGCAACGAACTCGACTAGCACTTAGACCACACAAAGAACATTCTCCAGAGTGGGGTTGGGGGTCCGTGGGGACAACAAACTTGACTATCAAGTACCGATTTAAGCCATAAAGCTGCTCCCAGTCATTAGCCAGTATCTACACTAGAAGTGCCTGGCGAAGAAGCTCCTATGGCCGGGGGCCAATCAATTTGCAAACCGGTTGATAGCCACTCGATCCATGTATAATAGTGCGCACTCGTTGCGAGGAGCATCCTGTCCGGCCAGGCAACATGCAACATGCAACATGCAACATGCAATATGCAATTACACACGGATGCACACAGTCGCGCCGAATAACGTTAAATTTAGAATGGACTTTGGTGCGCTGGCAGGAGCGTGGCTAAAAATAACCCCGCGACTAGACCAGTTTGACGGGAGAGTTACACCAAGAATAAATTATGATGGTATAATAGAGTCACTATCTTGGAGGCTTCTTAAGAAATTAAACTGCTTAAGCTGAACCTCACTTACCTTGTTATAGTATTTCAGTTTTTAGAGACTGAAGGATAATTAATTATTCAGAGAAATACTTTATTTTAATATTAAATGTTATAGAGAATAAAGAAATAGAAGAGAATGAAGTTCGATAACCCTTGCAGTCTGTAAGTGAATCGTGGGGACGAAGCCACAAATTCAATTAAATTCATTTCGGAAAGCTTCTTCGTGTTGGTTATTATTATTTTATTAAATCTGCCTGTTGAGTCTAGTATTTTATAATACATTTTGTTATTTTTAAAAATATTGGGAAAAATTGAGGGACAATATTTTAAAATATTTTAATTTTAACTAAAAAACATTTTAATGACAAATCGATTACAACAATCATTTGTTTTTTGACCTTTTAGAAGCAACCAAAAAGAGCTGAACTATTACCATAAAATATCAAAATAAAATATTCTTTAATACTAAAAAGTTGTATACAGAATTATTGTGAATTGTGCCATTAAACAAAAAAAAATAAATAAAATAAAAATTGTATAACTTCAAACATGCATCTGTTGCCAATCAAAAATATTTATAGTGCATAAAGTTCGAATTCACTACTTCACTCCTTTGCAAACTTCTAAAAAGTATAAATCCCTGATAGGTTATAATAAATACAAAAATACCTGTACTATTAAATTTTTAAATATGTCCTCATGTTTTACCTAACCAAACATATTAAAAAAACCTTTGCAACCCCTTCCAATTAATCCCGTTCCCTCCCCCTTTGCAGAATGTTCCTCCTCGCGGCCTTTTGCTTGGCCCTGGCAGCTGCGGGCGGCCAGGCCAGGCCTCTGGAGCCCTCGGCGCAGCACATCGTGATCGTGACGCCGCAGGCGCAGGTGCACCTGGAGCCGGCTCTCCGCTATGTCCATGGCCTGTCGCCACTGGCTCGTGTGGCCTCGCCGCATCATCATGAGGAGACCATTGTGTATGTGCCGGCCGGAGCTGCTGCCCAGGTGGTGCCAGTGCTAGATGCAGTGGGTTCGGGTCGTGCTGGTGGGGCAGCCGGCCAGCCGGAAACGAAGCAGTGGGAGAACACGGGCGAGATCATCAACCAGATCCAGCAGGCGTCCATGCAGGGCGTTGAGATTGCCAGCGGCCAGTTGAGCGAGGCAGCAGCATCCGCCGCCTCTGCCGGAGCAGGCTTCTTCCCGGCCCTGTTCCCGCCACCCGGCTCCAAGAAGGAGGAGCCGCTGCAGCAGCCACTGAAGACTGAGAAGATTGAGCTGATCGAGACGCCGGCCAACACCCAGCCCCTGATTGCCACCGAAGCCCGGCACTTCTACACCATTCCGCAGGTCTATCACACCCCGGTGGTGGATGTGGTGCACGCTCCGGTCTACTCCTGGCCCATTCCAGCCATCCGGGCCCGCAGCATCCAGGAACCCGAGTTGGAGCAGCAGCAGCAGCAGCAACAACAGCAGGCGGCTGCTGAACCGGCTCTGAAGCAGACTTTGAAGGCGGAGCCTGAAATACAGGCGGAGATCCAGCCGGAACCACAGCCGCAGGCTCTGTTGAAGGAGCAACCCCTGCTGAAGGAGCAGCCTCTGCCTCTGTTGAAGGAGCAGCCCCTGCTGAAGGAGCAGCCCTTGTTAAAGGAGCAGCCTCTGCTGAAGGAGCAACCGCTGGAGCAGATCGCCCAGGATCAGCCAAAACCGATAATCGCCGCGGCCAGCGAGCAAAAGTCGGAGTTCGCCGGCCGTCTCCTGGAAAGCAATGCCATCAAGCAGGAGCTGCAAGGAGCCGAGATCGCCAAGGAGCAGCTGAAGGAAGAGCGTGAGTAACCAAGGCAATACGATTGTGACTTTATTCTTATGATTCCCACTCGATTCCCTTACAGCGGCCAAGGCCCAGCTCCCAGAGGAGCCTCTGATTAAGGCCATTCCTGCGGCTGAGCCGCTGCTGACCAAGACCATTCCGGCTGAGCCGATCCAGGCAGAGCAGCCAAAGCAGGAGCAGATCCAGCAGATCCAGCCGGCGCAGCCTGCCGAGATCATCGCCGATGCCATTTTGCCGCAGGCTTGAAGCCTGGGTCCCCGGAACCAGAACTCTGAATCTCTGAATCTCACTCATACCTTTGGGCAGCTTTGGTTCTTCGACTGACTCTCATCGCTGGCCCGGCGCCGCAGAGGACCGGGCCACGGGGTAACCCTCATCCTCGACCAGCCACAACAGTACATTTAATTACTAACACCAGCCACACACGCATCCGCACACATTTTCCATTTTCCAGCCATTAATTAACACAGAAGCGAAACGCGAAAAAGACATTCATTCAAGCATAATTATCATCACGACCAACGTTCGTATTCATCATCATCATTACATATTCATTAACCATAACATTGAAAACGTAAAACAGAACAATAAAAAAGTGAATGTAAAATGTAGCAAGACGGGCGAGTGAAATTCTGAAATCTCTGGATGGGAGGGATATATAATACTTGGGAACGTCTTTATAATGACTTTATAACTTATATCAAAGATGGTGAGCTATTTTAAAACGGTTTTATGACTTATTTTGATGTTCTCATCATTCAATTATTAGACGTTTATTAGACGTTTAATGAACGTTTAAGGGACACTTATCGTCATTATAAATTCGAATTTAAATTTGACGGTTATCTTATTTGGCGGAAACTTGTCATTTTGAATTCGAATTTAAATTTAACGGTTAAATTAATATATTTAATTTGTATTTTGTTGTTTTCATAGTTGTTTTTGTTGTAAAAGAGTTTCAGTTGTTGTTGTAGGCAAAAAGGGGCTTCAATCCTCCCATTTCCAGTACAAATTCTTCAATTTTTGGATTTCATGCACCAGGCGAACAGAATCAGCAGAGGGTGATGAAGATCTGTTATAAACTGTTATACTTTATCCGAGTTTCGAACCACCACCTTAAAATGCAACTCTGTGGTTAGCGCAACCATTATAACTGGGCGGCCACTAACCGTCTTTTTAAATTCAAATTCAAATTCAAAAGTGGCCGTTAACGAATTTGACGGAAACTTATTTTCGTTTTCAAATATATTCAAATTGGGCGGTTAACTTAATTAACGGACACTTATCGTCATTATAAATTCGAATTGAAATTTGACGGTTATCTTATTTGGCGGAAACTTGTCATTTTGAATTCGAATTTAAATTTAACGGTTAAATTAATATATTTAATTTTTATTTTGTTGTTTTAATAGTTGTTTTTGTTGTAAAAGAGTTGCAGTTGTTGTTGTAGGCAAAAAGGAGGCTTCAATCCTCCCATTTTCAGTACAAATTCTTCAATTTTTGGATTTCATGCACCAGGCGAACAGAATCAGCAGAGGGTGACGAAGATCTGTTATAAACTGTTATACTTTATCCGAGTTTCGAACCACCACCTTAAAATGCAACTCTGTGGTTAGCGCAACCATCTAACTGGGCGGGCACTAACCGTCTTTTTAAATTAAAATTCAAAAGTAGCCGTTAACTAATTTGACGGAAACTTATTTTCGTTTTCAAATAACATTCAAATTGGGCAGTTAACTTAATTAATGAACGTTTAAAGATGACTTAGAAAACTCTCATTTTTGAATTGTTAAATAGATTTATTTCGATAAATCATTAACCACTGATGCTGTTGTAAAACCATTGTTTAATTGTTGTATAAATATTGTTATACCTTTGCAGTGATATAAAATATATATATTCATGATTAGTATTCAGCCATATCCGACCGTTCGAATTTAACCGTTCTTTAATCTTCTTGGAGATATGGCAATTTTCTATGATTCAATAATGTCTGCTTTTATTTTATAAAAATCGGACCACTTGACTAAATACAAGTCGTAATATCACTTTTCGCACTTGTATTTTCGATTATGTAATGACACTGACCCTCAAAAAGCCAGGCAATAGGGTGAGAGCTGCGTGCGGAGTCCCGCGAAATCCCCGGCAGCATTAAAAATATTTCACAAATCACACGGACTGGTAAACAAAATCATAATCCGCAGGGCTGCATACCAAGTACCCCCGGAACGTGCCCAGATATGGATCTAGTCCCCGAATGAGGGTGGAAAAGGCCCGAAAAGTGGTTTGAAGTTGGCACTTTTATTGACTTAGACAGCTAGAGGGATAAATATTTAATAAATAGAGCGATGCAAGGGATCGGCATCGTCGCCCACTGTAATGTAGGCATCCTGTTCTCCGATGGCTATCAGATCATCTTCGTCCTGGGGTCGCAGGGTGGTCACATCCGGAGAGTCCTCCGCCGCTAGAGTTGATATTTCGACTCGCTGCAATGGCTGACTTGTGTCGGTATAGCGATAGACCGAGAAGTAGGTCTGAATGCGCCTAATGATGTTTTCCAGAATCGGCGGAAACTTGTGCTCCACCCCGTCTCCGTAGATTTTCAGGTCCAGTCTGGTATCGCCCCCAGCCTCGGAAATGTGCGACGGACTGATCTTCAGGGCCTGAAGAATGCCACGCAGCATCAGAAGATTCTGCAGGTTATTGCCACCCTGGCTGGGTGCCCTCCGTAAAAACAGCGAGCCATTGGGCTTGACCTCCAGATAGCCGAACTTCTCCGTATCCATGGGCAGTGCCTGTTTGAAATCCACACTCTCCTTGATCAGGGTCAGCGGAAGAATGGCCGCCTGGAGAGGGGCCGCGGAGAGGAGCGCCAGCCCCAGCGTCATGTAGATCACATGCATCTGAACAACAACGAGGCTTTCCCGGAGATCCGCTCTGGCCCTGGCCTGCGGCTGCACTAATTTCGGCTTCGCCTTGGCCAACGAACTTATTCCAAGTGCTGCGCTTTTTTCCACATTTTACACACATTTCTTACCACTTTTTCGTACGCATCTTGAGTGTAATTGAGCGCTGTTTGTATTTGCCTTTGTTCGGATGGGTTAAGCTGTTTCACCTGGCACATGGCCAATACCCAACACCCCGAACACCGAACACCCAAACACCGATCCCAGCTTGGAGACGTGCCCTGAGCACTCGCTGCGCTTTGGTTTTTGAGCCATTTCAACTGTTTGAGTTACCCATTTGCATTTGTTTGTCAATTTCTGTTATAGATATGTATTATTTCCTTCAGCAGGCCCCGAAATTACACGAGCTACGACGAGTTTATTGCCAATATAGCCTCAGTTATCGCGCAGTGAAAGTGTTATATTTTCTTTATTTCAGAGTGGGATCGTAGCACTAACATGGTATTAGGTTGATTCATATATTGATTTAGCTTACCTTGTTTTGCCTGTAACTTATATTTATTTCAATTTTAAAAATTTAGGGATCCTTAAAGAGAGTAAAATAATCTTAAGACATCTGTTTATTCAACGGCTTATTTTTGTTTTCTTTTCTTTTTTTAGTTATTTAAAGAACCAATCTTAAGTAAACAGTCAGTAAATTATTAAATGAGGTTGCTTCCGTTATGGGCATTGCTGGTGCTGGCCTAATTAACCAAAGCCCATATGGTATTATGGTATGGTTATTTAACAAACCTCAAGTAAATTTTGGTTTAAATTATTTTTTAATGTTAATTTACCCTAAAATTAACCGTTAACAGAATGTTAAATCAAGCTCCGGAAATCGTACTCATCTTAGTTGAGCAGTCTGGCAGCTCTGAAGAGCAATCGGACAACGTACAAGTTGATGCCTGGCCACACTCATAATAGGAAACGATTTTTTAAAAACTAAACATTAACTAGAATATTAAATCGTAAAAAAAATAATAACGATACTATAAATTCTTCTACCTCTTTTTATACTTTTTCATACAGTTAACAATTATACAAAAATTTCAAAATCCTTCAAAAACCCCTTTCAAAACCCAAAATGAAACATTTCGTTGATAATTTATTAATTTATTTAGATTGAATTAAATAGTTAAGGACATTGATATAATGTTGTGTCGCAATTACCATTATTATTTGTGTGTGTTGTGTGTTGGTTTAGTGCTCGAAGTAAGCGGAGTCTCTGACATACGTAGAGTGACCAAAATATCGAAACAAAAGTAATATAAACTAAACAATTAAATTGCTAGGACTTGTGGCTGTGGCTGTGTGTGTGCGTGTTGTTTTTGTTGCTGTTTAATAAACATACAATACATATCAAACATAAACCGAGTGGTTTTTAATACAATAAAACTGTTTAGAACTGAAACCTGCGGTTAGGAAACTTTCATCTCATTCGGCGCGCGCTGCTCGTCGCTTGGTTAAAACTTAAAATAAATAAATAAACATACATTTTTCAATGTGGCAACAATAGTTACAATTGGTTCTCAGTATTTCTGCAGATATTTTGTTGTTTTCTTTTTTTTCCATTTTTAGTGATTTTGATTTCGTTCTGAAATGCAATTACAAATAATAAGTATCTATACAATCCGATGTGCTGGTCTGCTCGCGTGAAGATAAAGCGCAGTTATTCTACATTTTCGTTTAGCTAACTCTATCGACTTGAATTTTACAAAATTTGATTTGCTTTTGATTTAGTTTTAGTATAGGATACATCCTCCTTTCGATGCTTCAGCTAGGTTCTCCCATTTCTAATGTAAGTGTAAGGCATTATCTTCTCTTGTATATCGTTTTAATACATGTGTATTCCTCCTCATTGTTCTCCACTTGTATCCCTTCGATTTGATCCATAATTTCGTTGAATTTGTTTATGGCTAATGTTGGCTGATCCGCCTCCTCCTCCGCCGCCTGACTCCTCCGTCCTGCTGCCTGACTCTGGGACTTACATCAGCTTCTGCTTGGCGCAGTCGGGGCACAGGATGTCGGGTCCGTCGGTGATGAAGCCCCGTCCCACCAGGCTGGCCTTGCAGCTGGCGCACACGAAGCAGTCGTGGTGCCAGTGGCGATCCTCGAACGAGATGAAGCGTGTGCCGCCAATGCCTAGGGAGGAAAGGTTATATTAGAAGGGATTCCCTTAATGGCAAGGTGTTGTATTCAACCCACCTGTTATGGGCTTCACACACGCGGTGCAGCGCTTGGCAAACAACTCGCCGAAGCACTCGGCACAGTAGGGCTTCTCATCCCGGCTGGTGAATCGCTGGCCAGCTAGCGTGATGTTGCAATGGGTGCAGGTGAAACACTCGCGATGCCACGGCTCGTTCTTGTAGGTAACACCTCCCGAGGTGATGACCTGTCAGGATAGCAAAGAGAATACATTATTGGGAGTACAGGCAAGGCATAACTCCACTCACCTTATTGCACTTGATGCAGCGCGTGGCAAACTTCTCCTCGTAGCAGCCGGCGCAGTAGATCTCCTGCTCCCGCGGGATAAAGGACTTGGTGCCGATGGCCGTCTTGCAGACGCAGCAGCAGAAGCAGTTCTCGTGCCATTGCCTGGTTTTGTACTCCATCTTCTTGGTACCTGAAAGTGGAGAGGGTTGGGAATCAGGTTAAAATCAATTCAAGTCGAAATCAATTTCC
Source organism: Drosophila burlai (assembly GCA_008042655.1). Lineage (NCBI taxonomy): Eukaryota > Metazoa > Arthropoda > Insecta > Diptera > Drosophilidae > Drosophila > Drosophila burlai. Next base: position 16,983 of record VNJT01008311.1, read on the forward strand.
GCATTGCGGGAACCTTGAACCCTGAACTTCGGCAACCCACTAACCCAGCTCTGGATCTCCGATCAATTCTATTTAGGCAAAAACTCAATTTCAGACAAAATGACAGATTGGGGGCAGAGCAGAGCGGCGGGCTCAATCAGTGATTGTCTTCCAACCATTTTTCGATATGGAAACAAAAAGTAAAAAAACTTTCCGCCGTTATGTCGGCCAGACATGCAACTTTTTTCCATTTTTTTCCACGGCGGGGGCGCCTGTCACGCCTCACCCGAATTGTTCCCGGGGGCTTCGACATTTTCATAACAATTAATGCAGAAATTACGCAAATTTTTGGCTAGTCTTGAGACAGCAGACATTCGCTGTTTGATTTAGGGCTATGTTCGCTTTAGTAGTCCACATAAACCCTTGAGGACTTTGGTCTAAGCTTCTTTATTGCGTGTTCGAAATGTTTGTGGCCAAAAATAAGCAGACAGGCAAGAGTTAAGGTGAGTTTTCCCCTTTTCTGCGGAGAACAAAGCTCTGCTAGAGGGGGTAATTGAGTGGAAATGTTGACTCTGTCGTCTGAAAATTATTCTTTAATTCACGGTTGCCGGGCAAGATAATCGAGGAAAGTTGGGGCAGGCGCGGGAAAATAAGTTCAGGGAGTTGTTCCATATTGTCTTGGAGCTGTCTCCGGAAAATGTGTCATTAAATTTCACTAGTTGTTAATTTATGAGTAGTTTTATCTGCTCTACTTATGGAAAAAAATATATATGTGAACTATAAGTTCGCTACAAGTTAAAAAAAGCACTTAAAAATCTTATCTATATTCCGATAAATCTTATACAAATTTTAAAACCATAAATTAATACATTATTTTCCCTAATTGGTAAAGTAAAATTAATACAAACAACTTAAAACCCGGCCAAACAATTTTGGACACTCGAACGTCTTGTAAATCAAAACATTTCGATTATAGTTTTCTGTTTTATTATTTAAATTTTATGGCTAGTCTTTCTTCATTAAAAACATAAATTAGTAGACCCTCGGATGGATTTCTTGTCTGGCCCGTTCCGAGGGTCTCCGTAGATGGCAAATTCATTACTCATCATCATCATCATCAACATCACCGATGGCGATGACGATGACGACGACGCTGTGGACCTGTGGGCGGTTCCTTTCTTCTGGCCAATTTGAATAGTTTTCGGGCAATAATATTGATAAATTATGATGTCTCATCCGTCGTTAATTAAGCACCTTTTGGCTTTGGTTACCTGCTTTGGAGTGGCGCGGATCGCCGAGGCGACAATAGTCGCCCAGCTGGCAATAGAAATTGCGATTCTCCTCCACGGCGGAGGCGTTGGGCAGGAACATGCTCAGCACGGCAATGTCCTCGTTGTTATCCTTGGCCTTCTTGATGCGATCGGCGCCGATGGTCTTAGTCTGCAGGTGCAGGCGCGACTTCATCCTCGAGCTGAGCACATCCACATCGGTCATGTTCGGCGGTTACTCTTTAGTATTGTAGGATTCGTTGGATTAGAGCTCCAGAGGACTGCCAGAGTGTACCCCCAACTAAATGGCTTCGGTTATTGTCTGACTTTCCCCCCCAATCGAACCCCTTGCATCGGACACGAAAAATGCAATTTCATTGAACTCTAAACCGCTTTAAGTGGGTCAATTTGTGATCAAAGACCGGGCTATAAATCCACTAAATACGATCTCTGGAATTAAGCACGAACTTAATTTGGCGACGCCACGTCTCTCCCTCTCTAGTTCCATGACAGATCGGCTATGATCTCAAGGCGTTGTCTCTATGACATCATTTGCCAAATAACAAGTTTCATTAAACTTAGCGAATGCTTATAAATAAAATCCGAAACCAAATTGGTTATAATGGAAATGAAACAACAACTGCCGCAACTGGCTATCATAAATCATTAAATAATTAACTTTTTGTAAGCAGAACAAGGTACAGCAACAGAAATTCTGAATTTCATGAGCAAATTTGTTTTGTTTAGTTTCTTTTTCTTTTTTTTTTTTGGTCAAAGCTCGTGCGCAAATTGAAGCAGGAAATTGTCCAAGCTGGAGGCGCACAGGAAGCTCAGAATGGAATCGAATAGATTAGAGTGGAATAATAACCAAAGAAACCCACACAATTGGGAAGATACAATGGACAGATAGCCGAGGAATGTCGGAGAAATCTCCATTGGCAAGCAATTGGAGTGCTCGATTTTAGGGGGCGATGATGTAAGATTAAGTATTTGGAAAGAAGCGTGATTTCTAAATTCTTCAAAGGGGAGTATATCAGCTTGAGACTGATCCAAAATAATGCAAATTAAGAGATGATGTAAGATTTAAATGTCCCCCACAGGAAATTATAATATTTAATTCCCATGCTAAGCTGAATTTAATAACAATAACTTAGAATCTTCCCACAAGGGGGGAGATTTAGTTAGTAGTATTTGATTTTAACTGTTTAAGTTATTTACTTAAAGAATAATTTATTTGTGAATTTAAAAGGGTTTAAATTACTTCAGACTTTGAAAATTTATCTTTATCTTCAACATGTAGTTGTAGAATAAAAAACTGCTAAGCATAAAACATTCCATAAACCAGAGAAACATTCCGCAACTACTCTAGACAAAAAGACAAGACTTCGGTTAATATTTAACTTGGCAGTAAGATGTGAAAACTGCTTTTGGGGACTGGTGAAAATTAAGCAAAGCTTGGTATAAATAATGCAAGCAGGCACTGTAAATATTATTATTTTTGATACAAAAATTAAGATATAAGAGTCACATATTGCTTTCCATATCTATTATTTTCCGAATCTAGTCCATCTTGTTGGTGACCCCTTGAGTGTATGTCATCCGTTTTGGATTACCAACTCGTAACCACAGCATTCGTATGGGTTTATGCCGCGGTTTTATTTGCGGCTAAATGATGGGGCATAAACAAAGTTTATTTATGGCTACCAGCGTCTAACATAATTATAACTAATTGTGATGGCCTGTCAGCTTCGGAAAGACCAAACACATCGCCCACTGGGACACTGAGACACTGAGAGATACTGATAGATTGGAGCCTCAAGCCGCCGACGACGCCTACAACAAAAGTCGCCGCGGCAATGACGATCGCTGCTGAGGTCAAGTGGAGAGACATTGAGGCAATGATATATTGACAGGTCGCTGACTGCAGGCTGATTGATGGCATTTGCATTGGCCCGGAAAATGAAAGTGGATTCGAATCCGCAGATTCGGATTTGGACTCGCACTTGGATTCGGATTTGTCAACCCAAGCCAAACGCAGAGCGAAACCCAAGCCCTTGCGTCGTGCATGGTCTGCATTTTTAATTGCAATTGGAGACACCGAGACGGTTGGCAGCAAATAGCGAAAAAGGGCACACAGCAAAAAATAAATTGTATATACATTGTTAATAAACAAAAACATTCTTTGAATGAATAAGTATTTGAGTTATTTCAAAGAACAGATTGAGTAATAGATTGTGGAATCATAAGTCAAAGGTATTTTGAGATATCTTTAAGATATTTCTCTGTGCTGATGAGAAAAGAGAATGTGAATAAATAAAGAAAACTGATTAATGACTTTTCTTTTAAACTAAGGTATACTATATTGGAATTTGTATTTTAAAGAATGTAAAACACCAAAGGTAATCTGAACCTATAATTTATATTTGTAAAATAATTACTTTTTAAGAATAAAGGTGATATTTATGCTATGTCCAGAAAATCTAAGGATATTTCTTGATAAAATAATTCAAGTGAAGAGTTTTCTATTGTGTGTCTTTTAAAAAAACTATGTGAATAACATATTATGAGTTTAAAAATATACCTATACAAAATGTACCAAGTAAATCTCAGCACCCCTTTCCTAGGCTGAGAATGTATTATGTTTTATTTTTCTATTTTTTGCTGTGCATTTGACAGTGTCTTCCATTTAGCGGCTTGCCGCAATATTTGATTTTCACTGTGGGATCTTTGACTTTGACCCGCCGCAGGGCACAAAAAGCGGGCTTAAAAGCCAAGATTTATTGGTGGCTCAGATTCGGTGAAAAGAGAAATTGAATTTGCTTGTTTTGTGGGCCTTTGTTTTGATAAGACAACCGGATGACATTGTCTAAACGGGATCGGCGTGAGCTGTCGACTTAGCGGGTGTCTTAAAACGCTCCTCCGATGGGATCTTTAATTAATCCAAAAAGCCCCAAGGGGAATCGAGTTAATTAAGAATCGTTTCCACAGTCACCGTCACCGTCACCCGCTTTAATCGCAGGCCGCACAATTAACGCATTCAATTGAAAGCTATTAGGCCGCCAGCTCGGAAATAGTTTCAAGCGATTTCATTTCGATTTCGTTTCCATTTCCATTGCCAATTGATATTCAATTGCAACGTCAACCACACACAACAATAATAATAAACGAAAGAAATTCCAACCGAATGGCGTGCATATTCATATGGTTTACATTTCGGACTCCCATTCCGGATCGAATTTACATGGGGAACACGTCGAATTGGCCATCGCTTGACATTAAATGCAGTCGAAATGGTTCCAAATTCGTTTCCGGCTTGTTTGGTCGCTTTGCTGGTTATTTATGACAGCGAAAAGTGTTGTGTTTTTTTGGGGAAAAGTGTAACTGGAGTGTCTCGATTTCATTTCTGGCCACCTGAGGATTGTGCAATGCCACAGAGTGTGCGTGTGGGCCGTGCGTTACGTATACGCCCAGGATGCAAAGTGAAATCAGATGACGAGCATACGCCATGTGGGCCGAAATCGAGCCCACAGTTTCTCGAAAAATTAACCCCCCTTCCCCGCTCTATTTTACTGCAGTTTCACAGTTTACAATCGCCGAAAACAGAAGCCATTTAACCGTGTTGGGTACACTTGTGCATTCTCCATATAGTGGTCCATATTGTTTACAGGTGATTTCCCCCAAAAACTACAAAGTGTTTATAATCGCAGAATGGCACACGGGCGGGCAGTGGCACTAGCACTGGCTTATTCCACTCAACGCCGCCGTTCCTCAATTATAATGAACACTAACTGCGGATGTACTTTATGGGGTTCTTTATGGTATCGAGATGATCAAAGTTTATGCACATGCAACACGTTGCTGCTGGCAAGAGGAAAATCAGCAAACAGAATATATTGTATCTTGGGGAATCGCTTTGTAATTGTTTCCGCGGCACATTCCACGCGCTTTGAAAGCCGCTTTGAGACTGAAAAAACCCGAGGCGAGGGCCCAAAACAAAACACACTTCCGAGCGGCAGCCGAGCGAAGTGACTCGAATTTCAGCTGGTATTGAGTCGAGTGAGTTTGGGGCAATTGAGCGGAATGGTGAGTGTTGCCGGTACCGGTATCGGGGTACCTGTTGCATGCCGCCTCCGAGCGGAGATCGAACACGACAAGCTGGAAATAGCTGGCATATTATATTCACCCGTGCCCGGCAAGGCAGACCAGGTGCCATTTAGAGAGCATGGACTCCTCCACTGGCCGCTGGCAATTATGAACTATTTTGACTGCAGGGAGGAGATTGACGAACCCAGGCAGTCAGGGGACTGACACGGCCACTGGTTGTGGCCTCAACTTATGCAGATCGGGTGTGGGCTTCATCCAATGAACAACTTTGCATTGTGACTCTGGGGAAATGTCAACTAGACCTACTAGAAGTCAGACCGCTTACTTGATTGCATGGTCGCAACGCCCAGTGGCTGTGGCACCCTGGTTGCCATTCGATCCGAATAGGAAATGGTTGCAGTTTTTAATCAATTCCATCCCGATTTGGCCACGAATAATAGAATGAAGTTAATTTCGCTGCCAAACGCTTTTGATTAATGCCCGCGACTTACGGAAATGGCGCGACACGCGTTGGATGAGCCGAGACGAAGGCGTGGGATTCCCCTAGAGTTCGCTACCAACAAATAAATCAATTGAAAACCCATCAAAAATCGAAATTCATTAGAAAAATTAAGCAGTAATTGGCCTCAACGAAGTTGTTGTGATGTGAATGTAATGTAATTTTTATTGCACAACATTAAAAGTGCATGACTTTTGGAAAGATGGATAATTCGTGTTCTCTTTGCTTTCTTTGATGTATTCAGGCTTTTCATTCTTTTCAGTCTTCTCTAAACCTTTATTAAGGCCACAAAAATCCCAAAATTTAAAATAATTAATCCATAGCAATGGCATATTCATCTCCTCTCCTCTATATGCTCAGCCCCAAAATGAAAGTCCCACTCGCATCGTGCCAAAAACCACATTCTATTTAATTATTCCCGCCGATTCGCAATGTCTGCCGCACCTCCGCCCCCGAAAAAAGCCGCATAATAACCATTTTTCATTCTAATGAATCCGAACCATGGCAATTTAAAAGCCACAAATCAGGGGATACCGCATGCAAAAAAAAAAAAAAAATTAAAATCCCAAAATCTTTGCTTCGGCGACGCGTGTCTTTGGGCAGATGGAGTAAATAAATCAAAAAAGTATCTGAAGATGCACAGAAAAATGGTTTGTCTTCTGAAATGTATGTTTTTCGAAAAATATGGAAAGTTCTTTATGAGAAAATTTGCTTATTTACTTATATTTTAATGGGATTTTATAAAAGAAAGATAAGATGTAGGTATAAAATAGTCATGACACAAGAAAGAATGTTTATCAGACATACTTTTGATAAAGAAATTGCTAATTTTAAGTTCAGTTCAGATACCTAACAACAATATGTAATTTATAATATTACAGCATATTTTCTTATATAATTATTTGACAAATACTCCCATTAATAATGTTTAAGTAAACCTTATACAATTTGTTAACATTTAGAAAATATAGTATATCTGTTTTAGCAACAATTTCATCTTCTGTTCAATTATTTTCTCAGTGCACAATTTATAATTATTTTCCTTTCTTTTCTGGTGACTCAGAGGCTTCGCATTAGATGTGCTCATAGGGGATCTATGGGATCTTGATGGCCTGCGGCCCTGCGCCCTGCGGTCTGGGATGATTTCATGTCGGAGACTTGTCTTGCCTTTGTGAACTCCAAGTAATTAGCAAGTATTTATTGTGCACTTGATAAGCATATTGGCTGCCGCCCGATATGGTCAGTACAGTGTGGACTGTCAGGCCGGGATGGATCCACCTTTGACAAACAGCAGAATCTCTCAATCTCAATCCCAATCCGAGCTCGCAAAAACTCGACTGTGTGGGATGCGCTGCTGACATTGAAATAACTTTTCGCGAGTGCAGGGAAATCAACAATATAATAATATTTACTGCCGCGTAGCTGTCGCGATTTCTGCTGTTTCTGTTTCTGTTTCTGGCCTGTTCTACACGTAATTGGCAACGCGTGGATGTGGATGTTGGCAACCTTGCGTTGACGCGAAAGTGTCACGGCCCCGGCGGCGTTTTGGCCAAATTGGGAACGTGCCGAGGGGTCGGATCGGATCGGATCGTATCAGATCGCCTCAGATCGCATGGCATCGGCCATAAATTTATCAGTCGCTGACAAAGTCAACGTATTCTGACACTGTTTGCCTTTCTGTCATATTTATTTGCACTACAGTTGAAAGCGGAGCACGGCAGACACCTTGTCTTGACATTTCTCTCCCTCTCTGAAGTACGAAACAAAAGGGGGGAATGGAATTGGTTCAGGGTCTGGCGTGGGATGCCTTTAAAGCCCGCGGGCACAGGTGACAATGAACTTGCAGTCTGCCAGTTGAGACATCAAGGCACTTACGTAAGCAACTCCGCGTATCTTTGCATCTCAAAACTGGACGCACTCGAGTGTGGCAGGTTCGTTAGCTGGAATGCAAAGCTGACACATCCAGCAGATACATTCGGGTGGACCTCTTTGAATGGTAAGGAGTTTACTGCCGCTAACTACAATTGTTGATTTTTTATGACCAATATAAAACATTCGCTATTTAAGCCCCTTTGTCTAGTTAAACTTCGAAGATAACATCGAAATTGCCTGTCAATCTGGCAAATAATTGAGTGAGTTGTGCTTCCGCTTGTGTCAAAAAACTAGTTTTGAGAAAAAAGCGTTTAACAAGTTGGCTGATTGTAATCTTTATTGAAAAAAATAGAATTCAAACAAGTTCAAAGTGCTAGAGAATCGGTTTTTGGGTTGTTGCTGTACACAACATTAAAAAATTCAAGAAATATGTATCATTTTAATATATAAACTGGTTTTGAAGTTCGTCACTCCTACATAAAATGGATTTAATATTTGTTTAATCAAAGGCAATGAACTGATAAAATGAAGTATAAGCTATTAAAAAATCACTTTTAATGACTTATCGGGTCCATCGTTAAGTTTTTGTTGTATGTTCCTTATAAGTGAGTCAAATTATACATTTAAAAAACATTCCTTGAAGAGTTTTTTACCATTTTAAAGCGCCTATATAGTTAATCTTTTTGCCAGTTTTCACAAGTCCACCCCAATCTAACTAGACTCCACGTAGCTTACAAATAGCCTGGCCAAAAGCAATCAATTTCCTTGCGATGCTATTATAAATTGATCAAGTGCTCGAGATACGGATAACCGGGAACCACCGAACCAGTTTCTGGCAGCTGCGCCTAGCTCCTGATCGCATCCATCTAGTAGTAACAATTAGCAGGCCCTAACGGGAACGGGTTGAACTTGAATTCTCAGTGTGCATCTTTAAGATATTCCCACAACCGAAATAAATTCTTCGTTCAGTGCTGCCATTTACCAAAAACCGCCCGCAAGTATGCCACGAAAATCGGGGATTTTCTTTGAGTTTTCTTACCTGCACGAAAAACTTCGCCGCAGCCATCGCAACGGGAGGCAAACTGGGCATCGTAGCAGTTTCCACAGTAGATCTTATCCGCCTTGGCCCCGAACTGCTTGTCCACCAGCGACAGGTGGCACTTGAAGCACAGGAAGCAGGCCTCGTGCCAGTGCTTGTCTTTGTAGGATAGATCCTGTGTATGAGGGATAAAAGGGGCTTAGATATTAGCCATGGACTACGAAGTGTAAGCAGTAATTTTCTAACCATGTTCAATTATATTTACGACGTAAAGTGAAATGTAATTACATTTTATTGCTCGGTTTTGTGGGATTATTTTACTATTTTTATATGGAAATTTTAATTGGCAGACAATTTTGTATATGCATTTTTAAATTGCTTTTTATATGCAACAAATTTTTACAAGGAATTAATAAAATGTAAGGAATGCAGATAGAAATCATATATGAAATTATACTACACATTCCATATATTAAAATAGGAATAAACTTAGATATAGTAGAACACTAATTATTGGAAAGAAAAGAGCAAAATAATATATTTTAGTTTCCTTTTATTTAGTTTTATTACTTTAAGAATAATGCAAGAACAGATTTCAGTATAAAGAATTTAAAAATAGGACTCATCCAAAGAACCTTTTTTATTGGAAGCAAGGTTTTCTTAAACATGTAAGACAATTTTCAAACCATTACCTAACTAAAAACAATGTTTTTAGCTCATCTTGCATTTGTCATTCTATTTTTAAAATGATAATTAAAACAAATTACGGGCAGACGCATAAAAACAGCATAAACGAAACTCGATGAACATTAAACGGTCATAAAAAGCAACACACCAGAAGCATAAAACCCGCATTAAAAATCAAATCTTTTGGTAAACTGTTGTAATCTGTGTTTCTGATTGATTTCAAATATTTATGGGATTTCTCTTGTGCTTTTACGAGCTGCACCCAAAAAGGAAGGGGGACTTTGTCAAGGGAAGTGTGCACCATATAATATGATCTTTGGGACCGTGTCTTTTCCCTACTTGATGGTTCCATTATTAAACTGCCCACATATGGCCATCGTCAATTCGGTTTACGATCAGTTTATGGGCCCAGATTCCCGGTTTTCTTAATTTTTATTAATACACAGACGTCTGTGCGCTCGCACTCACCTTCGAGTCGATGCCAATGATCTTGTTGCACTCCTCGCACGTATTGGCGAACACGTTCTCGTAGCACTTGATGCAGTACGGATGGTCGTCCCGGATGACGTAGCGCTGTCCGGTGAGGCTCTCGTCGCACTGCCAGCAGCAGAAGTGTCCCGAGTGCCAGTCCTTGTCCATGGCTTTTGTGTACTCGCCACTGAAAATTAACTGCAAGCACACACACACAGAGATTGGGGATGTAGAAAACGTCACGATAAAATATTAAGAACTGTGAATTATTATTA
>VNJT01008315.1:0-19536 GCA_008042655.1 Drosophila burlai
GAGTGAGTGAGTGAGTGAATGAGTATCCAAGGCGCAAGTTAATTACTCATTTGTTGATTGTCGACTGTGGTTAATGAAGTATCCAACTAATTACATTTCGAGACAAAACCGAGAGTGCGCATGTCGTCAGGCGCTCTCCAAGGAATTCCCCGCTCACATTGAAAAACGCCGCTGCGGAAATTGAAAGTGCCGCGGGCCTAATTCCACCAGCTGCCGAGGAGTCGGCCACTTGGAGCAGGAGCTGGGGCAGGAGCAGGAGTTGGAGCTGACTGACAGCAATTTATTACCTTTCCCTTTGACATCTTGACGCGGTGTCGCCATCCCTCCCGCATCTCAAGTAGTTTCCTCTGTAGGGCTCTGGAATTACTCGCATTCATCTTTTGACAGCGGAAAGTCATCGCTCTCGAGTCTAATTAGATTATTAGTCAGTTCAGCGTGATGATGGCCGATAGTTCCTGAAGTGGTCCCTCTTTTCCCCACATCTTTTCTGGTTATGTTGGGTTAGGAAATAACTTGTAATACCTTATTTAATTGGACATGTGAAATGTATATAATTTTCATGTTTTATAATTTGTTTAACATATCAAATATTTTATTTTCAATGATTTTTCCGTGATTTGCAATCCCTTGCAAATTTATTCATATAGAACGTACTTAATACACCTTTGCATAACATTAAATCTATACAAATTAATTTAGTAGCTGCTTTTTACATCTCCTTTGGCTGCCGCAAGTATGCATCGCCAGCCGAGTCGATTCTGCACAAATCTGAGAGAATATAAGAGCTATAGCTAGCAAAATTGATAACAAAATCTAAATGCTTTGAAATTTGGAAACTAGCGGCTATTGATTTCATCATATTGATTTCATCATTCTACAAGCTACTCAGCTGAAATCATTGGTTTTTCCTTGCCATACCAAATTTTAGATAGTTTAAATAAAGGGTTTTTTACCATTCTATTCTAGTTTTAGTCAGAAGTTTGCAACACAGTAAAAGAGACATTTCCGACCCTATAAAGTATATACGTAAGTATATTCTTGATCAACACCAACAGCCGAGTCGATCTAGCTAGTTGGCAATCTAGTTTTGAAGCTATCCAAATAAAACCTTGCAGATACTCTTCCCTATGCACTTACGGGGCCGGATCGGACAACTATATCATATAGCTGCCATAGGAAAAATCTGAAAATTTGAGGAACAAAATTAAATTTTAGCCAGTTTTTTGAGACATGGCCGTTTTTAATTATTCTAGCATTACGTCTTTAATTTGATCAAAATCTGAATACTATATCATAAAGCTGCCATAGGAATAAGTACGTTAATTTCAAACAAAATAAATCACTGAACAAGAACCGCAATCCTTAAATATACACAATTTAAAATACTTACGTACTGCAAGGGTATTTAAGCTTCAACTTGCCGAAGTAAGCTTCCTTTCTTGTTAAATTAAAGTTCAAGGTGTTTTCATCAAGTCTTTTTATTTGAATTTCCATTTTATTATATATATTTTTGTTGGTTTTCGCTTAAATAAACAGGAAACAATTAACTTAGCATTATTTTTACAATTAGCATTAATTAGAAAAAATAAAAAATATTGAAGCTTTTCGTTTTTTGTTTTGTTTTTGTTTTTTTTTCATTTTCTGTTCTGTTTACATTTTTTATATGTAGGTATTTAGTTTACAATAATTAGTTTAAATGGTACTGTTTATATTCAATTATTATAGGTTCGTATGTACTTTATATATACATTTCGGCAGCGAGGAGCGGACTCGACCCACAGCCAAATAATCCTGAATATATATCGCTATATAAGAAGTTGATATTTGGCGTTGTCACATTTCCACTTTTTATGTTACAAAATTTAGTTAATTCGACTACTAAATATACATGTTACATAAGTGTACGCCTAATGCTGCGCTGCTGCTGCTTCTTTGTTTTATTTGATTTAAATTTAACGTTTTTTTTTTTAATGTATAATTCCATTAATTGTTTTTACGTTCTTCTCTCCTCTTCAATCGTTTCTTTTTTTTAAGTTTACAATTTTCGTTAGAATTTCTGTGTTTTTTTTTTCTCTTCTCATTTTGTATGTACATAAAAACAAAAGGAACTATATATTTCAGTCTTTTTAGTGTGTGTGTGTGTGTGTGTGTGGGTGTATGGGTAATGTATGTATGCGTGTGTGTGTGTGTGTGTAGAATATCTATTGTTTTGTTATGCAAATAGCGTATTTTATAGTTTAATTTAATTGTTTTATTTTTGTTTTTCTTTTTTTAGTTTGTAATATTTTTTTGTTTTATTTTTACTTCAGTTTTCAGTGTAAATATCGCTTGCTTCCCAGTTTTGTTTATATAATTAGCCCTAGTTCTCCATCTCTCTCATTGCTTACTTCTCTTTTAGTTTAAATTAATTCAATTTATTCTCTCCCTTCCTCTCCCCTTCTGACATGCGTCGTGTTTTGTTTACGATCTAAGTGTTTTTTTTTTTTTTTTGTATAATTCATTTAAATATTTAGTTTCCTTGTTTCTGCTTTGCATCTACTATATGTATGTGTATAAAATAAAAACAAATGAACGTTTGTTGCACATGCGTGTGTGGTTTTTCGTTTCTGCTTTTCTTTTCGTTACTTTTTCTCTATGCTTTTGTCATACCGTATATATATATATATATGATCTATATAGTTTAAATATATTTAATAATATAAAGAGCGAAGGCAAATATCGAATACTTTTGTTGTTGTTGTTGTTGTTTTTTGTTTAAAAATTCCATTTGCTGTAGTTGTTTGTTGTCTGTCTATTTGTTTGTTTTGTTTGTTTGTTTTGTTTGTTACCAAGTGCGGCTGAGTAGTTAATGTTGCTAAATTTTGAATCCGGTTTCCGCAGAGAATGTGGCTCTGTTTGGATTTGGGTCTGGATGAACTGTTCAGGATAGTACACTCAGCAAACATATCACGGTCAGTTCCTAATTACGTATGTGTGTAAATGTGTAAATATATATATGCGGCATGTGGTAAATGGTAAATGGTATATGGTATATGCATCTTTTGTCTATTGTTTTTTTTTTCTATTGCTAATTAAATATAAGAAAAAAAAAACTAAAATCCGTCCGGTTTCTTGTTCGTATTTGAGTTATGGCAGAATAAAGTTGTTTTGCTATGGAGTTTTACTTTCGTTTCGTTTTTAGTTCTGCTTTCATGTAGTACATAAAATGCTTTTGCTTTCCATTTATATAACTGGTTGTACATCTTTATAATAAAAACGACAGCAGATTGTATACAGTGTTGTTGTTGTTGTTATGATGCATCAGTTACTTAAGCTCTCTGTTTGAATTACATTATGGTTTTACTTTTTCTTATCTCCCTTCGAAGCTTGGCTTCAACGAAAATTAATTTAGAAAAAAAGAAGGTTAAAAAGTTGAACAAAGAGTTCCACATGATTCGCCTTATGTACAAATAAATATTACAATTAAGCATAAACAAAAAAGGAGGTGAAAACTGTAAGAGAAACTTAGTGTGTCAAGTAAACCCATGCAATTATTAAATTATCAAATCTGCGTACGATCATAAAAGGATAATTATTGTTATTATTATTGCTAGCTAAAAACGTAGTTTATGAAGACAGTTGTTGTTTTTCTTCTGTATTTCTGTATTGCTTTCGTGTGTGTGTCTGTCTGTAGTTCTGTAATTGTTTTGTTACTAATAAAAAAAATTATCATAATTAATAATATGCATGTACGTAGTTATGAGTTATGTTTAATAATTGGTAGAAATTTGTATGTCTATTTTAATCGGTACTTAGGTTGGTTGGTTGTTGGCTTTTGTACTTTTTGTTATTTGCATGTAGGACTTCATCATCTTCTGTTTTGTTTTGTTTTCTTTTGCTTTAACTATCGGTTGTTTCTGCTTCTCCTCTCTGATTTTTCTATTGCGGCAGTTTATTAATTTATAAACAAACACAACAACAAAGAAAAGAAAAACAGAACTTTAGCGTAAATACTAAACGAAATACGTAAACATAAATAGGCTTAATCGAAAAACTAATGGGTATTAAACATGTACAAGTACAGGGGGTATGTGAAGTCTTTGGACAATTTTAGAGAAAGAAGCAATAATTTAATAAATAATTTTGCCATCTTAAAGGATACTCACTCTCCGCAGGCTCACGCATTTTCCCTCTAAACTCATCCAAAGATTAACTCTTAACCCATATCCCTAGTTTGCAGACATGGCTTTTACGAGTCCAAGTCAAGATTGCTACACTAAATCCTAGCGACCCAATCCATCATCCATCTCCTCCTCCTCTCTATTTACACTGTTCTCTGTTTATTACGCCTCCCTGCCGATGAAGCCATTCGGCGGCGGCGGTCTCGTTGCCCCACTCGCCGGCCGCAGCCAGCTCTCCTTGAGCAGATTGGACCTGTTGCCGGCCGTTGTCGCTGTTGTCGCTGCTCCCAGACCAGAGTTTGGGTTCGTCGTCGGTGACTTCTTTCTCGTTTGGCTGACACTCCGACTGCGACTTGACGGCGCCGACTTTTGCCTGGGCCGACTTAATGGCATTCGCTCCATCTTAATGTGCTCCACATGCACATCATCCGCATCGTCGTCATCCTCGTCCTCGTCCTCCTCCTCCTCATCCGCCTCCTCCTCCTCCTCCTCCTCTTCGTTCTCGTCCGAGGAGCTGCTCTGCGTGGCATTTATGGGCGCCATCATCGGCTGATAATTCGGATTGTGACTGATGGTCACACCCGCCATCTGGACAGGCGGCGGCTGCTGCGTGGGCTCGTTCATGGCCACATAGTTGGGATTGTCGGCGGTGACCGCAGCACCACGATGACTGAGAAGTGGCTGCGACTTTGGCGGCGGGTGCATCATCTCGTAGTTCGGATTGGGACTGCTCGTGGTCAGAATGGTGGCCGACGCTGGCCCATCGCTGCCCATCGATTCGTCCAGCAGCCGGTAGTTGGGATTATCGCTGATGGCGATGGGTGTGACGGCCGTCGGTGTGTAGAATCGCGGCGTTCCCGTATAACTGCCCGCCGAGCCACTGCCGCCGCTCTCGATCGTTCCCAGGTTGCCCATGGCCACCGGATGGCTGGTCAGGTTGGAGTTGCTCGTGCTGGTGCTCGGGGCATTCGAGGCGTTGCTCTTGTGGCTGGCATTGCTCCCCGTGCGCTTGTGATGGTTGAACAGATGGCGATTGAACATGTTGGCCCGATTGCGCAGCGTATCCGCCACCACGCGCTTGAGACTGGGATAGCGTCCGGTGTGGGAGCTGGCATTGGAGCTGGCCGCCGATGCGGTTGAGGGCTGCAGGGACGACGATCCACCGCCACCGCCACCTCCAATCACATCGTCTGGCATGGAGCTGCTCATGATGACCGGCTGTCTTCCCTTCCCTGTCTTCGGCAGCAAATGCTGCTCTCCACTCAGTCTTCCACCTCCTCCGCCGCCACTACCACTTCGACTCGTTGGCAAGTCGGCGAAATTGGGACTCGGATCGTAGATCTCATAGCCCCGCTCGTTATTGTCCGCATCCGGCAGCACATAAGGCGCCTCTGTCTCATCGCTCTGCGAGGCGGGAAGATTGTGGAATGCACCAACCATCACCGCTTGATTATCCGGCGTACTGCTGGCTATGAATCCCGACTGTATGCTGAACGGCGAGTGCGTCCCCTGATGGTCATCCACGACCAGGGCGATGGGACTCTCTGCCGGCTGATCCAGCGAAGAGTTCTGCTTGTATGTCTGATAGTCGCCCATGCGCAAGGGCGTGGTGGCATCCTCATTCTGTTCGGCCTCCTGCTGGTCCTGATCCAGCGGCACCGCCGCAAATGCATCCAATTGGCTGCGCTCCTTGCGCTCCTTCTCGCGATGCGTCTGCCCGCCTTCAGAGTAATAAAAGGAGACCTTCTTGAAATCGGACTCGGGGCAGTGCGGTTCAAGATATGCAATTATATCCAGAAAACTGGGCCTAGCCGAGGGCCTGTGATGCCAGCAGCGTTGCATCAGGCGATGCAGCAAATCCGGGCAATTCTCTGGCCTCTCCATCACGCCGCCTTCGATGACAAAGCGCAGGACTTGCTCGTTGGAGAATCCCTGATATGGTTGCGCCGCCAACGTGGCCATCTCCCAGAGAACGACACCGAAACTGAAGACATCACTGGCACTGGAATAGACGCCGTCGCGCAAGCTTTCCGGCGACATCCAGCGCACGGGCAGCAGGCCCTTTGTCCCCTTGCGGTAGTAATCCGTCTCGTAAACATCTCGCGTCATGCCAAAGTCCCCGATCTTCACCGTCAAATCCTCGGCAACCATGCAGTTGCGGGCCGCCAGATCGCGATGCACAAACTTCTTGGCGGACAGATAGGCCATGCCATCGGCAATCTCAATGGCCATCTGATAGATTCGGCTATAGGTCGGCGGCTGCACGTTGCCCGTCACCCCAATCCGGTTCAGATATGCCACCATCGCCTCATCCCGCTCCTCGGGCCGATGGGCGCGCAGATATGACTTCAGATCGCCCTTCTTCATCAGCTCCATGACCACCAGAGCGGGTTGACCGCGCGAGCAGACGCCCAGCAATCGGACCACATGATGCGTGTCGAACTCCTTCATCACGCTGGCCTCGCTCAGGAAATTGGTTCGTTCCCGATCTGTGGCATTCTCGTTGACCGTCTTGAGGGCACACGCACGATCTGCGATGCCATTGAATGACTTGATAATGCCCTCGTACACCATGCCAAAGGAGCCCTGGCCCAAAGGCGTCAACTGTATAATGTTCTCCCTGAGCACCTCCCAGTCATCGGGAATGTACTGCATGCTGGCATAGAATGGATTCACCTCCGTGTTCATGTGCAGATCATTCGGGCGACGTCTCTTCTGCAAATAGCGAATGTAACCGACGAGGGAGGCGAAGACCACGGCAGCGGAAATAGCCGAAATGATGGCAATGACGGTGTAATAGCTTTGAGGAGCCTACAAAGAAGAGAAAATGAGAGCTGCTTTTAGTATCCCCGTTTTGAAAATTCCCAATCTTAACTCTCACCGGCACAAAAATGTGGTCGTACTCCGTGTAGACTCCATATCCTGCCAAGGAATTGGCTCGCACTCGGATACGATATTGACCCTCGGCCACGCCCTTGAGGGTGTATCCCTCGGTGAGGCTATAATTGGCCACTGGAATGCACTTGGTCTCCACCGCCGCATCCGGTTTCTGCAATTGATATTCCAGCGTGTAGGTGACAATTTCCCCATTGGGATCCAGCGGTGGCAGCCAAAAGGCTCGCACAGCGGCCCCCCGCGTATTATTGCCAACTTCCAGAGTCAAGGTCAAATTTCGAGCCAAATCAACGTCCTCTGGAAGGGGGAATTATTTGGATTAGTAATTCAGATTCAGAGATACAAATTATCCAAATTAAAACTGAAAAACTTACCCCTTTTCTTGGTTACTTTATAGTTTGTCGAGTTGTTGCTGCACGAGTGCTCCTTGTCATTCTCGATTATCTCTCGACAGACACTTATGTAGATGGTGTACCGCGTGAAGTGGTGTAGATTTTCAAAGGTGTACGACGTCTGATTGATTGGCACAATCACAAAGTTATCGGTAAGGTTTACAATCATCTCTGAGTTGTGCGTCACATTCGCCGTTTTGGTTAGATTTACAGCGGCCTCCTTATTATCCTTGGAGTCTTGTGTGGTGGTGCTGGTGGAGCGCACATGACGAAGCAACACACTACCGAAATGCTCCTCGTCCAAATCGACGTCAGCTTGTCGTCGTTGACGACGGGAGGGCTGCTGATTACCAATGGCATTGGAATCAAAGGCAGCACCGCTTGCTGCTCGCGGAGGAGCTCCTCCCTTACCACCCGACGACTTGTTTTTGTCGACGCCAAAAGAGTCCTTTCTCGGCACATAGATAAAATTCTGCAGCGTATTTTCAAACTCAATAAACGATTGGATCCTCCGATCGCTGTAAACCTCTGCGTTTGTGTTCTTCTGCCCACCCGCCGTGGTGGTGGCATCACATTTGCAGTCGCCGGCCAATGGATCCGGCTTCATATCTGTCTTCGGTGTTTCGATCTCAGTGTCAATGTCCTCGGCCTTTTTAATAGCTGCAAAATGCCAAATGATGAAATTTCCGAAATTTCGATTTGAAATATTAAAAGCTAAAAATATAACTTACGATCCTCGCAATAAAGTCGCTCTAAAGTCATATCATTAGGATTGTTGGTGTGCTGTTCATTCCGTTCCGCAATGACCTGAAAGTGCGTCAGCTTTCCGTGGGGACTCATGGGATAATCCCAAGTAACGTACTGTAAATAGAAAAGTGGAGAAAGTGTAAAAAAGAGTGTAAAAGGAGTTTCAACTCTTTCGTTTACTCACAATTTTCGAGTCCGAAACGGAGGTGAGCTTCACCTTGGACACCTGCGATGGCTGTGCGGGCTTCGTCATAAAATGCTGCACCTCACTCTGAGCGTTTGTCAGCTCCGAAAAGATGGCCTTGGTGCGCACATAGTAAGCGTACTGCGTGTACGGTTGCAGATTCATAAAGCTCGTTATGCCCTTGGTGTCGGCCGAGACAAATGTCCAGGGATTGTCGCAGAGCTGCTCGTTGCTTTTGGTCGCATTGCCGTATGGATCTATCATGTAGAAGAACTCGTAGCCAATGAAGGCGCGAGGATCCTTGAATATAATTGTGGCATTGCTTGGCCCCGTCGGTTCGCCCTCCGCCACCATCGAAGTGTCCACCGACAAGATGGCCATTATGGCGCTCACAGATGTTACGGAAACGTTTAGGGGGAGGGTACCACCTGGGGGGGAGAAAATTTCAATTATTATTTGAATTTTATTTCAAAAGAGTGAAAAATAAACTCACATGAACCACGACTTCCATTAGAATCAGTTGCCACCTCACTTTGGTTAAAGGACTGCGGCTTGGAGGCCAGCATGGGCAGCAGCTTGTTGATCGTGGACACGCACAGCTTTTGATTGAAGTGAAAGAAGACACCGCCATTCCGGATGTACACCGTCTGGTTGGGTCCCCATATTTCCTCCAAATCGTTATTCTCCAGCACATAAAGTGCGTATTGATTCTTATCCATTGGTGGATCACCCACAATCTCCGTCAGCGATTTAAAGAACCGCAGAGAAGTCAGGCCGAAGGTCAGGTGCACCTTTAGAGAGGTTTTTATGGTACGAATCTGACCCAGGTATAGCTCCAAAGTGTCCATTACGTGGGCTGAGAGAGAACAATATGTTTAAATCTCTCTTAAATTTCTCTGTAGAAATTGTTCTTCTTTTTTTTCGTACTCACCATCGCCTTCACGCTTAATGCTTATAACCAAGGGTTGCGTTGAATTTCCACCGATTACCGTGCAGCCCTCGAAATTCTTGGCCCTGTCCAGGCTTTCAATAATCCCCGCCTGGCACACCCGCTCGCACTTTCCATCCTTGCACTTGATACACTTGTGGTTTTCGATCGAGTAACCCTTCGGGCAGCGCGTTGTGCACTGGCCGGCAAAGGGGGCCAGGGGCTTATCGCCACTATCGAACCGAGTACCAATCTGGATGCACTCTTCCTCCGTAATGCAACGCTTCTCGTACTGCAGAAGATTTGTATTATTTATTGGATTTATTTATTATTTATTTATTATTTATTTATTATTTATTTATTATTTATTTATTATTTATTTATTATTTATTTATTATTTATTCATTATTTATTTATTATTTATTTATTATTTATTTATTATTTATTTATTACTTATTAATTATTTATTTATTATTTATTTATTATTTATTTATTATTTATTTATTATTTATTTATTATTTATTATTTATTTATTATTTATTTATTATTTATTTATTATTTATTTATTATTTATTTATTATTTATTTATTATTTATTTATTATTTATTTATTATTTATTTATTCCAAATTTAATCTCACCTGATACAAGCCCGGCGGACAGGTGTCCACGCAGTTGGTGTTGTTGATCGACAAAAAGCGACAGCTTATGCATCTCTCGGTTCCATTGCTGTCGAGGGTGCAGCCCAAACAGGCCTTGTTGCAGCATGTGTTCTCGTCGATGCAGTTGTTCCGACACTCCTTGGGACAAACTGTGTTTAGGGGGACGAAAGAGGATCAATAAAGGATGAAAAGAAAGAAACAAGTCAATCACTCACTCGTTTGGCAATGCTTCGAGTCCCAGCAGTAGCGTTTGTGATTTCCCTGCTCCGGACAACCGCCGCCGCCTAAGCTAAGCGCCGTGGTATCCTGCTGACCATCATCTCCTCCGGTGGTGACTTTCATTTCCTCCGCACACTTCGGGCAATCCCTCTCCCTGCCGTTCATCTGCAACACCACCTCCGACTGGGTGGCATTCTCGGCCATCAGATGCAGCCAGTCTATCGTTTCCACATAGCAGAGAACCCGATTCTTCTCGATTCGCACACCGCCGCGTGAAATCGATCGCAAATTGGGCAGCCCCAAATTCACCAAATCCGGATTCGAATACACAATAAAGGAGTAGCCGTCGAAGGGAGCATTGCCACGAATGACATTCAGGTTGGGAAATATTTGCGACAACGAGTGGAGACCGTTCACGCGAAAGACGGCCACGAATTCGGTAACCTCTTTCAGCAGGGGAAACGAATGATTTAGACTTATTGTCACGTTCGACATCAATGTGATGAGCAGGAAGCCCTCGATGGTGGTGCAATTTTCCAGCTGATAGAACTGCGCGGGAGTGTTTCGTATATCCATTGATTTGCAAGCTTTAAACAGGGGAGAAAAGAGGGGAAAAAGTAATAATTAGTGCTTGAATTTATTGTGTTATTCTTAAAAGAGTAGAACGAGCTTACTCCTACTTCTGGGTATGAAGCTCCTCAATGTTAAGAATTGTGTATTTATCGTGCTTAAAAACTTCAGGTTTCTAGTTACACCTTTAAGATTTCTCGGACAGATAAAGTTTCCTACACAATCAATGGGATATTTGAAATTAACACGAGCAGCGTCTCCCCTTCACATCTTTTTCTGCTCGATAAAACTACAATTGATTTTGAAAAGCAAACTAAAGACAAAGAAAGGCACTACTGATGTTTATTTATTTTTTATTATCATTTTATTTTATTTTTCGTTTAATTAAATTACAGAAACCCGATTTATTTTTCATTTAAGTTTGTGTAAGCTTCTGTGTAGCTTCTGCCAACCGATGACTTCGTTTCTCTTCTCTGTAGAAGCTTTGAAAAGGTGATTTTTTTAAATTAAGTACCAGGAGAATGAAAACAAAGCGAGTCAGTTTTGTCTTGCTTATATTTAAAGGCATCTTTTAACTATACAAACAAATTTTTGAACATAAAAACAGAAAGTGGCGTCGGCTGAGAGGAAGTTTGCGGCCGCCAACCTCCTGGGTTCATTTTTCATCAGAAAAAAAAAAAATTATTTTTCGTGAATCAGAAAAATTTGAATATCTAGCCATGCTTTTGTGAAAAAGTACGATTTTTACACATTTTTTTTGACATCAAAATAAATAAAAAAAAAAACTAACAAAACGCTATTTTTATGAAATATCGAATGCTTCAAATAAAAAAAAATACTTTAAGTGAATTGATTGAATAGTTTTCTCGTAATATTGGCGGCCGACTTAAAAAACATGATTTCGAGAAAAAAGCGTTTGAAAATGTTTCATGTAACGAAGGCATGCATTTTTCGCCTATAACTTTGTCGGTTTTTCGAATTTTGACATGAAACTTGGACCAGACATTCTAAAGATATCAAACTTTAAGAAAATAATAATAATAAATTGTTGTTCTTATTCATACTCACTTGTTTCATTGCGTGACAATCGAACGATATCGTTCGTTTGGCTGGCGTCTCGTCGCAATCTCGCGGATTCCACAAACTTGTCCAACTTATCGGATAAATCGTCGTTGTTGTGGTGCTGCTGCTGCTGCTGGTGAAGTTGTTGTTGGGGTTGCAACTTTCGTTGCAGCTGCATCGATTGCCCCACAATGGCTGTGGCTGTGGCATGATTGGCCAGTAAACTGAGGCTTAATAATATCCAAATCAGACTTCGACTCCATGGATGGTAATTTTTGTGATTTTTACAGTGTGGCTGCTTTTCCGTTTGATCATCAACTTTTCGTTGAGTTTGATGTGGTTTCAGCTGATTATGTTGTTGTTGTTGTTGTTGTTGTTGTTGTTTGTTGTAATTGTTACGGCTTAAACTCAGTCTTGTTGTTGTTGCTGCTGCTGCTGCTGCTGCCAGTGCGGTGTTTAACAGCAATAGGAATTTTGTATAATTTACATATTTATCTTGTTGATTTGTCGTCGGCTTCGGCTTCCCTGTGTGCTGCTGCTCTTGTCGTCGGCGTCGCTTGTTGAAAATGCCGCAATCTAACATCAACAACAATAACGATTGCAGCGTCCGCAATATATTGTGACAATTGTTGTAGATATTAAAATAGTCGCGATGTCGACGATTGTTTTTCGCAGCGTCTTCATCGGCGTCATCGCTGGTGCGATGGCTGTTACTTCGTATTTGACTCGTTTTGCCGCCGGTTGTTGATTCCAATTTGGAGGTGTTTGTGTGTGGAAAAAGTGTCCAACGTTCACTGGAAAATTTGAATTAAATTTAAATTTATTTAAAATTTTTAGGAAAAAGGTGAAAAACCTTGTTAAACAAAAACTATTTCCGGTTTGTGTCATTACTTACACTGCTTGTTGTCACAAGCAGTTAGCAAGCAGTGCGAAATGTTGCTTACCTGTCAATAGTAATAACTGCTTGCCGGCAGCAACATGTATCTAGCAACATATCTTGCCGGCACAACACACAAATGTTGCTGCCACTCATTGTTGTTGTTGTTGTTGTTGATAATACATCACCAGTCATTGTTGTTGTCTCTGTCTCCTCCAGCATTGTTGCGTTGTCGCGCTTCAATTTAGTTTTCATCGTCGTTTGCCGTTTCATATTGAACATCTTCCGGTGTGTTTTTCACCTTTATTTGAATTAGGTCATTTTTTTTTAGCAAAAAAAAATTAAAAACAACACCTCAAGTAATCATTTTCCGTCCCGCTCTCTTGCAAGCTGCTTGCGGGAAAACTTTAATTTTTTAATTTTTATAGTCGTTTGGAATGATTTACTCTAGCTTTTTCTCCGCCTGTTCTCAGTGCCACTTTTGCCACTGAAATGAAAAATAGAGAGAGAGAGAGAAAGCAGCATGTTAGTTCTCGAGTGGAAAAATAGAAAATAAAGCTTCGGAAAGCCGAAATGTAAAAATTACATTCTATATAGAAATGAATTATTGGATTACAACTCAAAAATATATTTTTTTTTTATGTATATGTAACATAGATAAATAAATGAGATAAATTATTAGATTAATACGTATCGGATTATTGACAGATATAATTGTGGATGACATATTCGCCCAACCTGACACCCTTTCCTACTTTTTATGAAAATAAATAAGGTAGTTAAAAAACAAAGAAACTAATTTACATAGTTGCCAAATCGACTCGGCTGATGATCAGCTTGAGCATCTTACTAGACTTATTATACCCTCTGATAGGGTATGATAAACTACAATAATTACAACGGCGCACGTAATTTTATGCGAGAAAGGGCGCCAAGTTCCAGGCACATGTGTCAAACGGCTTGCTATCGTCATCGGACGAAAGATCACTCAGTTTAATACACTTTTGACGCGCGCTTCGTTTTCCTTAATTATAGCACTTTAAATATGGCTTACGTGGTGAGGCAAAGATAAATAGCTAAAAGGAGTGAGTGTGGAAAAGCTTTTTGCTAAACTATTTTAATAATATTATTGTATTTAGTGGAGATTTTGGTGTCTAGAATATTTAGAATGTATATATGAACATTTTTACTTTATAAATTAATAAATTAACTTTGCTTATTTATATATTATTTAACCGCAGAATCATAACACAGAATCAACTTTAAATGTGTTAAAAGTATGCAATTAAATATTCCAAGTTTAAAATTCAATTTAAATCGCATAATTTTTGTTTATTAATATTAATTTTTAAAATAAAAAAAAAAAAAAAAAAATTAAAAACATTGTTTAAACATATCTACTTTCCCTTATAACTTTATTTAGAGTACTATTTATTTTATGTTTTGTGAAAAACTAAGTTCTTTTGTTGATTTACCGCTAAAAATATAAACAATATCATTTAAATATCTCTCAACAATGCGAAATACCACTTTTTTAACAATTTAACAATAACTTTAAAATTCGGGGGAAATACAAAAACAAAGACACCACTGCAATGAACAGCTGAGAGCCGGCTTGCTACAGTGGCATCTCGCTCTCGCTCTCGTTGAAGACCAAGGGAGAGCGCAGCTTTTGCTAAGTTAAGCAATAAAAAACAAAGCAAACAACAAAATAAATAATTTTATGCGCCAGACAGAAGAAGAATAGAATACCTAGAAAAACGGCTAGCATACGGAGAGTGATTGTGTTTGTATGTAATGTTGTTGCTTTTGGCATTGACGTGTTGCTTTGGTTTTCTTCCACAGTATGCACTGTGCGCTTGAGAACTTAATAATTTAAGATTTATTTCGGAAATTATTTTAAAGAGTTTCCTCCTGTACGTATTTATATCACAATAATAATTCCAGAATGTGAATAATCTTTGCTTATGAATCAACATATCGAGTGAGCACTGTATCCATATTTTCATGACGCGCAATGTTCGATTGACGTCGACAGCGCAGTCGCGTCATAAAGCGGAGTATTTAAGTAGTAAGTAGTAAATAGTAAGTGCAGCTGTGCGTGTGCGACTTTTGATTTTACTACGCTTGTAATTCATCAAATGTTGCTCCCGATTTTTACAGGGTGACCTGTGTGTGCTGTTTCTAGTTTTCGGGGCGTAACATGGGGAAAATGAAAATGCGACTGCGTGGCAAACAAAAGCAAAAACAAAAAAAAAACAGGAGGGAAGAGGAAAGCAACAAAACAGAGAGCGTAAAACGGAGGGAGTAATAAACACCACCCACTCTGCATGCCCGTTGTTGTTGTAAACATTTGCTGCTGCGTAGTTTTTGAAAACGTAGTAGATGTGTACAATACAAACAAACACACGCAATTTCTTCTTGTTTTGCCCATTTTTTTTTCTAGCTAGCCGAAAATAAGCGGCTTCTCTCTCCCTCTCTTTGCTGTCTCTCTTTCACACGCACACACGCTGTGCTCTCACCAAAAAATGCTGCTGCTTGTTTATTATGCTTGATTTGTTATTGTTGTTGTTGCTTTTATTGCGCAGTAAAAATGTCGCGCTATAAATACATTTAAAAAAATAAAGCAAAAACAATAATATAAATGTTCATATAAAACTAAATGGTAATAAGTTATAAGTCATATAAAATAAAAAGCACCGGCAAATACAAAATAATACAAGTAAATAAAAATAAGCGGCGCCTTTTTGCTCTCTGCCGCTCTCTTGGCTCTCTTCGGAATCTTTTCTCTCCGCTAATATGCCTCTCAAAGCGTGCCTCTCAAACGGTGACTCTCAAACTGTTTAACTTTTGTTTGTGTGTGTGTGTGACCCAGATTCCTTTAACTGTTTTAGGTATTTTACTGTTCTTTTTTTTATCATTTAACCAACTAAAAATAAAAATAAAACAATTCCGGTGAGCAACATTTCCGGACAAGACACAAGCACAACAACACAACATCGCTGAAAGATCTAACACTTGCAGATGGCCGATATGGCAATATGATAATGATAATTTTTAATGTTAATAACGATTCGCAGGTGTTGGCAATTTTTAAGAAAACAAAATGGTACACCAAAAAAAATCGGTTACATTTCTGCCTCTTTATTTTTAAATACTTATGCTTAAAAAATTATAACTTATAGGAATAAAGCTAAAGGTTTCTCTGCTAATTTTCCAAGTAAATAAAAATTACTCAAATATAAAGAAACTAATAAACAAAAATAAAAATATTTTTTAATAATTTTTATTGAAATGTTTTCCATAACATATATTGTATAATATGATATACAAAATAAAACAAAGCACATTTATACATAATTTGTAATAAACCATAATAAGTGGTAAACTTACATAATTTTGTTAATGTGAATTTTATTTTTAATTTTATATCTACCAATCTTATATGAGAAAGCAAATGCAATTGCAAACCAAACAAAGTCTGTCCGATCCGAAATTATTATTAATTAGGAATGCACACATATTTAAATTATTACTGAGAAATGTGGGAAATTTAATTATTTATGTAATTAAGCTGAAAAAATGCCAACTGTGACTTTCCCAAAAGTGTTTACTTAGCAAAATAATTGCTAAAAAATGTGCATACGAAATAAATGTGTTTAGCTCGTCGTTTTCTGTATGTGCTTCTTGAACATAAAAGTTTCCCACTTTCAAATGTTTTTCTATCTTAAAAATAAAGTCGCTTCAGTGGCAAAACACAGCGACGATGGCGACTACGATAAGGGCAAAGGAAAGGGGCCAGGCGAAACTTGGTGCTTGGCTTATCAGCAGCACTCATTTACACACATGGAAATTAACAACAGACGCCGCTTCGCTCCGGTGTCCGGACGCTGGCGAGCGTTTTATTGTTTAATTTCGTTTAACGCGCCTCGGGCGCCACCACCGTGCACGCGCCTCGTAAAAAAGGTGTAAAAGTGTATAGGTGCATTTGGCACGCCTAACTGACATTTTTGCTTTTTTTTTACAACTCATTGAATTTTGTTTTCGTCTTTTGTTTTCCTTTTTTTTTTTATCTGTAACAACAAGAAAATAGCAAAACAACTTAAGGGGGGCGTTTTTCTAGTTTCGAATTGGGAAGTACCGCTATACTCGTTATGGCTTAGTATTTATCATAAATAACTCTAGTAATGAATAAATTAAAACTTTTAAGGGCAGTTCTCTTGAATCATTCTTTAAGTCTCAGTTTTGCTATCTGACGAAAATGGCATTTGAAAAACTTATCTTAAGAGCAAATCAATTGTCTCGGCCCCTGTAATTTATCTGAACGAAAAATGCTAACAGAGTGCTGTTAAGTCCTGAAAAGTGCTGCAAGGCGCAAGCACAGGGTTGCACTGATTTAACAATCTTCTTAAATTTAACACCTGTCGAAACAGACAAGAGTCGAAAACGACTTGACATGAAGTCTGGATTGCCGTTGATTTTAACTGAAACCTGGAAGAAACTCAAATTTCCTTAGCTGGGAATTTATCTGTCAGAGAAATTTTAACAGTGAGACGAGAAACCAGTCAAAAATCTACATTATACATTTCCGATTAATGTATAGTGCTCAGAATTAGTGTTAATTGTTAAATAAATAAAAATACTTAATATTGTACACCACTATACAATATATAAAAAAATATTTAAATATTTTTAATAATACTTAATTTAATTTATTAATTACACTACATTATAAATATAATACTAATGAAAATGCACTTATAAAAATAGAAATGGATAGAAATAGAAAAATAAAAATAATTAATATTTAACACCACTAAACAATAAAAAAAAATACTCTAATATTTTTAATATTACTTAATTATTATTACAATATAAATATATTACTAATGAAAATACACCTATAAAAATATATTTGTTCTTTTTTTCGAGGGATTTGTTTAGTAACTAATCCATGTTTATCACTTACACTTAATAATTCCTAGAAGAAATTTATGAAATTCAATGCTAAACACGCGCTGCACTTTTTTATTGCTGTTTTTCCCCACACATATTACATACAGCTGTACAGCACTTGCCCCCAACGAAGCTGACTCATTGAGGAAAGAAAGGGGGGAAATGGTCAGACAAAAGTACCAATAACAACGATTATAATAACAATAACAATACCAACAACAATAACGACAACATTGACGCAATAACGGGCAGAAAAAGACCCACAGAAGACTGGTGGTGAGCCTGATGAAGAGAGCGGAGAAATCACAGATTGCAGATCAGAGAATCACAGACTCTGAGAGGCCAAAGCCAGCCGCATTCCGATCCAAAACAAAGTTGACAGACCAGTTAAGAAGAACAACAAACAAAAACAACAGGCCTTAGTAGATGTTGGAGAAGGAGAAGGAGGAGCAGAGGCCAGGCCAGACCAGAGTTCGCTTATTGAAATATTTCCTATGCTCCAAATCCAAAGTCTTTTGTTTTCCGACTTTCAAAGCAACCGAACCGAACCGAATCGAATTGAATCAATCCGAATGAACGGGAGGAAAACAATCAAATTATCGCATTATGATAAGCTCGGATAGAGATCAGGCCAGACTCACTGGAGATATGACCAATCGAAAACCTGATTGAGATCGAGTCGTCAGTCGATTGAAATTCCAGCCCCCGATATCGATGGGCTAATGATGGTGATCAGATCATCAGGTGCCACGGCATCTCCCCATTCATAATATCTCAATCTCTGTTCGATTTGTCACAACTTCTTTTCCCCATACCCCTCTCTCTCTCTCTCGCTCTCTCTTTCTTTGTTGTATAATTTTTCAAAAAGCTTTGCTTAAGCGAGAGCATTTAAATTGTTAAATAAATAAGTTAGGAGATGATGAGACCTTGGTTGGGGGATGTACCGAACATTCACAAGTGAACCTTTTTTATATGAATTCCAATTTTTTCAAAAGGTTTCTTCAGGGAAATCTTAAAATATGTATGTGGATATATTATACATATATTAGTATCTATTATTTAAAATCGTAAATAATATACAAAATATCTTATTTAATATTATTTTTAACATATAAAAATCTTAGGAAGGTCCAGCATTAAAGAACCTTAGAAACCCTTCAAAATCTTTCTAGAGAAATCTTTAAAAATTCTAAAAAAAAAAATTATTACGACAGATATTATAGGATTCATTTGTTGCCAGATTCCTTTTGATAACATCGCTAACAATGCTATCTGGTATCTTCGAAATAGTTTAATTTCACCATTTCATTCACATATTTCAGTCTCTCGAAAGCAATGTATCTGTATCTGAAAGCTCCCGGCTATGTGGTTCCTGCATCACCATGACTTACAACTAAAACGCCGGTCACATGTGGCACTGGCACTGGCACTGGCCCTGGCACCCTCTCTAATCTTAAGATCTGCCAACTCATGCCTGGAATGTGGATCCACCACCAATTTGCTGTCCCCGCAAAGCGATCGACTGTCCCCCGTCTGTCCCTCCGTTCATTTCTCGGCCCGACTAAAGGTGACTGTAGTAACTCTCGAGCACTTAAATAGTTATATTTTTTAGTTGTTGTCTTCGAATAAATATTTCGCCAGGCGGCGGCATGTGTGGGCCCTGGTTGTTTTGCTTGATATGGTCTCTCGTCGTCGTGGGCCATGTGGTGTGCGAGGTGTGAGTTCCAGATAAGCAGCGTGACGCCGCCTCACGCGAGATAAATAGTAGCTAGCTTCGTCCCCAGGCTGGTGGGATGGATGGATGGATGGATGGTGCCACATTATGCCAATAAAAAATATGACATTTAAATGCGACTAACTAAAAGGGGGACACAACACAATTATCC
>VNJT01008324.1:0-32747 GCA_008042655.1 Drosophila burlai
CTCTGACCGCTCTAGTCCCCGCCTATTGTTGTTGTTTTGCTCAGCGCGTGTGACAGCTTCTTGGGAGCCGCCGCTGAACACACCTGTGCTATTCAGACGCAATTCAATAGTCGAATATAGACGAGATCTTCCGCTTAGTTCGGAGCGGCCCTGAATCACTGCCTTTATCTCGGCTTTTCTATATTTAAACTTGCTCATTGATCGTTTATCAGTGCAATTAGTGTGGCCAATTGCGTGTTTGAGTCGTGACAGGGTGACCAGATCTTAACATGTAGGCAGTTTTTTGTGATAAAAACTAAATAGCTTAATAAAACTTGAATAAACCATCTTTTAACTTTAAATATTATCGTAAAATATCATAAAATATAATATTTCCAGACCTTAAAATTACAATTTTTAACCCTAAATTTAATATGTTTCTAATTATACTCTGTATATAAAAAATATTAAAATAATCGCACCAACATTTTTCGAATTTCAAGTACTAATAATAACCTTTATAAAAAAAGATTATGGAATAATTTACTGTTGCTGATGGATGATAAGATAATAGGCTAATAACACTTACCTAGCATCTGAGCTTATTTGTATATTATTTTACCAAATAATTGTATTCAATTTGAATCCTTATTTCATAAATGCTTTTGCTATAGCTTTGAACTTTTATAACTCAGCTAGGATGATTAATGGATTGCCTTTGTTTCTAAGTAAACCACTGATATCAATTCCGAATTAATATTCAGTGATTACCAAACCTCTAGGCATTTCCGGGGATTTGCTGGAGTTCAACAATAGGTTCGTGGGTGCAAAGTAATTTCTATCATAAATTGAACTGTTCCGAATTCAAAGCGATTTTATCAGACCGTAAACACGATTTATTATCACAGGCCTGTGATATTCAGCAGGATATGTGAGGCTTATATCCACAGACAAATGCTAGAGTTCACTTGAAGCTCAGAAAGTAATTATGGAACCATGTTACAGATTAGTTATCGCATTTATTAATATTCCCATTTGACTTAAATTACATTATGTAAATATATATATTTATATAGATGTGTATATATCATTAGCATACAATTAGATTTACGTCTTTAGAGTTGCTCTGCCTGCTTTCCATTGCATTCCTAGATACACTTTGTTTGTATTTTCCCTACACGAATTTCTTCATAAAACCTGATGGCCAATGCACAATTAATAATTTCTAATTTACTGATGCCGATTGCAAACAAATTTCGTCTAATAAAATTAACTAGAATCCGTATCCCCGATCATTGAAATCAGAAAAGGCCATTCTTCAACTCCAGGATAAAGCGGGCTCGAGGGCAGGGGGATAGGGTGTTGGGTGTGAGGTGTGTGACTGATGATGAACTAAATGGAACCCAAATGTGTTAAGTCAATCAAAGCTGTGGACGGATATGCATTGTACAATACAATTAGACGATGAAATGGGCGAACAATGAACTCAAATGCAGTGTAAAAACGAAATAAAGTCTTCTTTGTCTTTGTTGGTACCTGTAAAAACTTTCTAAATCTCCTCATTATCTTCTCTTCCCCTTGAGTATCTTTCTTATGCTGTGTGTGTTCTTCTTTTTGTATTATTTCTATTTGGGTTTATTTTCGCTTTTCTACTTTAGTATAGCTTGTTTGGTTTATACATTTGTCGAAAATCCGTAAAATCGCTCCAAAACTTGTTTTTGTTGTTGTTGTTTTCACTGTGATCTATCTTTGTCGCTAATAAAGTTGTTTTCGGATGTGTTTTGTATCTCCCCCTCTCTGTGTTTGTCTGTCTTTCCGTATTTATTTATACTTTGATTTGCGGGTTTCTGAGCGATTGACTTTGTTGCAAGTATGACGAGTATCTTGAGGTTAGTCTTAGTGGGTTTCAGCCAAGCAAATCGTAATAATCCTCCAAAATCATGTCTTTCTCTTTAAAACAAAATCAAAAATCTCAAATGTAATAATGGAAATTTTCGTTTCGAATTAGCATAGTCGAAAATGGTTGAAGGTTTAACTTTGAATTCGCTTAACAAGTGGAAGAGAGACTATTCCGCAGGCGTAGCTCAAGGGGGCTCTGTTAACTGTTGGGTTTACTTCTTTTGAGATCTTATACAGTTTCCATATCCCTAAATTTTTGCTTATTTCGCTTTAGGCCCCCACCAGACTACGCTTCTGACCCATCCCAAGCTAATCTCGTCGCGCCGCCCTCTCTTATCGTGGCGCTGCCAATGGCACACCAACTGATACACGTTTTTTTTTTTAGCTATAATGACAAACCGGCGTGCCAAAGGCTCCCTCCAGAAGTCGGCGGCTTCCCTCAGTTTACACAAACACCTCGCATCCGAAGACCTGGCTATCTTTAGGGCAGCTCAGACGCCTCAACACTAATCAAATGATAACCGGCGATATGGTTAAATCGTAAAACACATGGTAAATCGTAGTTTCGGAACGTTGTAATCTGTTAATCAGTTTTTTTGACTTTGATGCCTTAAGCGAGTGCGTAAATAAACAGTGTTAAATTAGTTTTTTATTAACTGTCTTGGGTTCTAGCAAACTACAGCGCGTATGCCATGTATGTACATATGTATCTCTATATGGTATTTCATATCGCAAGCTCCTAACTTATCTGCCTGCCTGACCTCAGACTAGAGAAGGGTTCCTACTTCTGGATTTAATGGGGGTCTATGCTGTACCTAATGACAGTGTTCTATAAATTTTAATAAAATCCTATGCTCCTTTTTTTTTTGTAATTCGTGACTTAAGAGGGTTTGTAAATCCTATGGCAGCCATATAACATATTTCAATAAGGTTTAGCTAAATCGTTTATTTTAAAGTTAAGAAAATCTTCGGGTATATGTTCTTAATTCTGAACAAGTATTTGCGATTGAAACTGGTTTCCCAACTGATACAGACGATCTGTTAGCCTCGGGTGAACTGACCTTGTAGGTTATCAACTTTGTGGCTTAAAATTAAGAACTTTTTGGGCTGATACTCTACATAGCAGATAGGCGGACAAAACGGACATTTAATCCAGATTCTGGAAGCTAATACTGGTCATAATGTTATTATTCAAGGGTTTCTGCTCCTGGTCAGGCAGGACTCCTTAGCCAGGCGTTCAAGGGTGATTATGTTGGATAAGTAAATTATCTTTGGACAAAGGGAAGAGTTCTGTGATATTTCGATGCGCACATACACGGATACCTCACTAATTCTAATATAAATATGGCTATACAGTGACTAGAATGCATTCATTAGCGATTTAGTTAATCTCGATTCAGTGGCCTCATCTGTTGTTTGGTTTTGCTTTGTTTTGTTTTGTTTCCTTTTTTGTTTTTATGAAAAAATATGTTTGTTCTTTGTTCTTCTCTTTCGCTTACAATCTACGTTTATCCATTGCTCTAAGTATGTTTGGTTTCCTTTTTGTTTTGTTTTCGATTTGTAAAATATACATACATATACAATATACATATATAGATAGATCCTTATGTTCAGTTGTAGATATCCACATACATATGTGCTAGAAATGGTTTCCTCCACTGGGATAGATATACACATAGACTCCGTGCCGGAGCTGCTTGCTTGATCATAGCATTCGTAATTTACAGTCGAGTGAGGCCACTCGTTGAGGACTAAAATTATAGGAGAGCTACTGAGAAAACCAAGGAGATCGATCGAACTGGCAATGATATGGTAAAGAGTACAGATCCATAGTGTGTGTGTTAGTTAACTCGGCGAAATCAGGGTCCACGTGGGGGCCGTGTCTGAGAGAGGAACATAATTACAAATGAGTCTGAAGAGAGAACTGTGCGCGAGCCTCCGAGTCCCGCCTCCTCTATCGGTGCGAGTGCAGGTTGCCCTCCACCCACTTGTACAGCGATGTCTGCGAGCGGGCCACCCACTCCACATTTGAGGCCACGCTGCTCAGGGTCATGTTCAGCACGGACATGCCGTGACCCCGACCGAAGCGATGCACCAGTGACTTGAGCTAAGGAATCAAAGGAATACGGTTAGCATATTTCAAGGAAAGAGCTCTGGAGCTTAGCTCACCTCATCGTAGTCGAACTTGGTGGCTCCATACTGGGTAATAGCCGATATGACCTTGGCAAAGCTGATCGTGCCCGGCCCGAGGCGTTTCTCCAGCTCGAACCACTTGGCCTGCAGGAAGCGGCAGGCCATGGCTCCGCCTGTCGGCGTACCCGCGATGGCCTTGAGCACCTGCACCACCTCCTCGGTGGGCAGCATGGTCACGTGCGACAGCAGGCGGTTCTGCAGCCAGGCATCCTTGGTCCTGCCCAGAGCCCGTAGTAGCTGCATACGCTCCACAAACGTCTCCGATGTCCGCTGGAGGGTGACAAAGCGCTCCCAGCAGTGCTGCCAGTAGATGTACTCGCCGGACAGGATTGAGCCGGTGTAAACCACCTGCACAAAGGTGAAAGATGGAAGTGTTAATGAGAAATCTATTCATATTTTGTAATAAAAATTCTTTACCTCTCTGAGATTGGGTGGAATGGCTGAGCCATTGTAGTACAGATACTGGTTAAGCATGTTCTTGGCCTTGGTGATGCTGTCGATGTCCTCCCACAGAACCGAGGCCAAAAGCACCTCGGGACGCATTAACCTAATGTGATAACTAGTTATGTTCTGTGACTATCTTTAAGTTTAAGAATCCTCCTCACCTGGTGGCCACATCACCGTCATCCGACCAGCCCACCTTCTCCATCACCGTGGAGATCTTCATCTTGATGAACTCGCTGAGCATCAGGAAGCACTCGGAGTACTTCAAGATGCGCCGCCACTTCTCCAGATGCCTCAGGGCCAGGGCCATGGGTCCGTAGTGCGTCTCGCTGGGCAGGTACTGGATCATGTTCATGGTGATCTCGCAGGGCAGCAGATTGGCATGGCACAGCGTGAAGGCGTCCGAGAGCATACCCAAGCGATCCTGTAGGGAAATCAAATTAATGTTTTTCTTGAATTCAATATCCCTGGAGAGCTTACCTCGCTGGTGAAGCGTTTGGGGTTGGTGGCCAGCTCCTCGATGAGACTCGCCCAGTTGTCGTCGTTGTACACCACTCTATAATAGCCGTTCTGTATAGCATTCACTTTGATCCACTTGACGTTCTCCGGCACATTGAAGGTTACTGCGGGGTGGAAATGTTATTAGGATTTATTATGAAATTACAGAACTTAACTTAGCTAAAGATCTAGCCCGACTTACCATCTACATTCTGCATCCAAAGGGTCTCGCTGACGTTGTTGATATCCGTCACATATGTCACCGGGAAGATCCACTTCATGTGCGGCGCCGTCTTGTGCTTGCTTCCCTGTGTTGTGGGCGGCACCGTGATGGGCATGTCCGTGGCATTGACCGCCGTCTTGTTGTAGTTATTGCCATCGTAGGACTCATCATGGATGGCCAGAAAGTCGGCGGGGCGGAAGGGTCTCTGCGAAATGGAGATGCTGTTGCCCATTTTGGTGACGGTGAGAAGCGGAAAGCCCGGCTGGTGGGTCCACAGGGTCATCATGTCCTTGATGTTCTTCGAACCGTTGGCCTTCTTGGTGCAAATTGTCCATAGATCGGTCGGTTCTGCGGTCCTAAATCGATTCACCTTGAGGAACGAACCAAGGCAGCCCCTGAACCGATCCTCGCCAATGGCTGTGTGCAGCATGGAGAAGATGGCAGCCGTCTTTTGCACAAAGAACTCCTCGTTGTTGCCATCGTGGCTGGTGCCATTCATGATGCTGTCCCATCCCTGGATGGCGTCGATATCCAGCGCCGCTGTGGCCATCTTCAGCAGGTACATCTCCCTCAGGGGCCAGCTCTCCTGCAGGGGAGCCAGGGTATGGATGCCCAAGTACTGGATCAATCCCTCCCACAGCCACACATCCTTGAGCACCTTGCGGGAGGTGATGCCTCCGAAGAACTGACGCACCATCGCCTCTGCAATGCGAAGAGCACTGAACTGGTACTGCTCCGAGGTAATCGAGCTGGGATCCGTTAGAAACGAAGTCTTCAGGGTCACCAAGCCCAGAGAGGAGATCATGTTGCGGTCCAGCGAAGGCAACGCCACAAAGTCCACCTTTGTCAGCGGGTAACTAATGTCCAGCCACGTCTGCAGATACTCCAGCACATCCCGCGATGTGTGCAGGATGAAGGATGAGCGAATCAGTAGGTCCCGCGGAGCATAGAACGTGTACGAGGGAGCCCTCTTGATCGAGGAGCCCGTGGACTGGGACAGTGAGGTGAGATTCGATGGCTTCCCATTCCCATTGAGATTCACGGGCCAAGCTGTCGTCGTCGTCGTTTGAACGGAAGTCAGGTTCTGGCGGGGCGTCAGGTTCACATTCAGCGAATGCGTCAGGGCAGTGATGTTCCGGACCGGAGGGTTCTTGCCCTTCAACTGGGTGTAGTTGTTCAACTGGGCGGACTTCTTGCCACCAGCTCCGGAGCCCGGTGGCGCTACTGTGGTAGGAATGTAGGCGGCCGACGGCTGCAAGGACTCGCGCTGGAAATCGCTTACCACCCAGGCCACAGCATCGGCGGGCAGTGGAGGCGTTTCAATAAAGTCATCGCGGAGCTGCCGGGAATCATATATTATATAGGGTATCTCTTATATGGTTTTCCTTCTCAACTCACCAGTCCTGTGCCCATGTAGAAGCCCACATCCTCGGTGGTGTGCACTATGGAGTTGGACAGACCGATGTGAAAGCGATCGCGGAACACAGAGATGCGGAAGGGCGCCCGCACGTGGGGCTCATCGAAGCAGGGAAAGGCTCGTCTCGCCCCATTCGGTCGGAAAACGGTGGCTGCCAATAATCTGGGAAAGAGTAAGATTAACGTACATATATTATAACGTAGGGGGGAAGCCCTTACCTTTCCACACCGTTGGAGCTCTCATACTGGTCGACATAGAAGCCCTCGGGCTCCGGATTAAGCTTGGAGTACCAGCGCAGGTTGAGGGTGTAATTGGACTTCTTCTTCAGCTTCTCCTTCACCTCGATGTAGAGCTGCTGGCGTGGCGGAAACTCCAGCACCTTTACAATCTTGAGGGCGTATCCCTTGGGCCCCGGGGTCACTATGGCCTGCAACCGAAACGGCGATGCAATCAATGGACGCACTCGAGTCAGACGCTAATTGGCTTAATTTGCCGGCTCCCGGATCAAAAGGGGGCTTGCTGCTTACCTTCTCGGTGACGTTGAGGTCCTGGATGTGCAGCACAATGAAGTTGGTCTCCCTCTCCACGTGCAAATCGATGGTGACTTGGCCTGGCCGACCGGAAATATGAAAGAGGAAGGCAGAAGTTACGAGAGTCAGACAATCGAATTATAATTCCATCAGTGATTGAGCTTGGGGCGCATAAAAAGGTGA
Organism: Drosophila burlai; assembly: GCA_008042655.1. Classification (NCBI taxonomy): domain Eukaryota; kingdom Metazoa; phylum Arthropoda; class Insecta; order Diptera; family Drosophilidae; genus Drosophila; species Drosophila burlai. Next base: position 7,367 of record VNJT01008324.1, read on the forward strand.
ATATTCTCAGGGATGCAGACAATTTCCATTAAATATAATTATGTAAATGTGTTGAGTAAAGGAATTGGTATAAAAAAAACATGAAAATTTATTTTAATCAGCTTTAAATTTAATTTAATTTCAATTCCTTTAATTCCTTTTTTAAAGATATATTTTTATGTAAAAATAGATGAATTTCAGTGCTCATGACCTCACCTTTCACGTCCAGCGTTGTCAGGTTGGGATGAATGGTAACCATGTAGCGCAAGGGTCTCGCACTGGTGGGCAGCATCTTCTCCAGCCAGGGAAAGGGCTCCCCGTTGGTGGCAATCGGATTAAAGGGCTGGGTGTTGTTCTCTTCATCCGTATCATAACCAGACACCGTTTTGGATCCGCAGGAGCAGTCTGCAAGGATAGTCAAGGTGCATAATCAGTACCAGTTGTATTTCAGAATAATTCACTCCTCTTTTCGCGGACTCTTCTCGTTCGGGGGGATTCGTAGCTAAGTTCGTTAAAGCAAATTGCATTATACACAATCAACAGAGAGATAGAGAGAGAGGGATAGAGTTAGGGGAAAATCATCTAAGACGGGGTTGTGGGGGGTTTAGGATAAAGAAAAGCTAGCAGTAAATCGGTATAATAATTGGATTCTGTTCAAGTCATTAGCAAATCTATTGGGATGAACGGAACTGAAACGGGGGAGATCACAAATAAAGATTCGTTCTTGCTGAATGACGCGATTGAGTTGATTCGAATGTCAGTGAATAAACTAACGAATATATTTCTTGTAGGAGATCACCAAAGGAATAAGCTACAACATTAATGAAACTATAGTTTACTAGGTGAAAAGTGTAGCTTTATAAGTCGTAAGTAAATAATAATATATATTGATAGATAATAATTATTAGATCTGTTCTAGGCTGAATCTGCGCGATCCCCCTATAGGTTTCAGTGCAATTTCCTTTTCTAAATCGTGTGTAACAACCATCTATATGAATATTGATATCTTGCCTGTCGATGATTCATCTCATGATCAATGATCGCTAAAACTGATTTGAAATATTTACAATCATAAGACTAGAAAAAAGCTGAGCTCCTCCCACTAAAAAGTATAGGAAAAAACAAGAGCTAACATCTAGAGATAGAAAATACGGAAATAATAAGAGAGGGGAAAAGGATAATGACATCAACATGCCGAAGGATTATATAGAATGTCGTGGCTATTTACCAGTTTAGAAGTATTCGGAATTGGCATAATTGTTACTCACATTTCAACCAATCAATCAAACAAGCATATTTAAGAGAAATATTTCATATTTTTTCAAAGATTCATATTTATATAATAGACATTTTGTGTACGAGAGGGGAAACGCAAAAGGAAAAGTCAGAATGGGAAACGAAATCGGGTGAGGAACTCAAACAGATATATGGCTTATGGGTATATATATACTGTATTGGATATTGCGTGGTGAGTACTTAGAAAACAGTGACATAGGCTGGCTGCACTTTGGTTCAAAACTCTCTGGTTCAATCCGAGGAAGCAAAAGTTAAAGCTACATGCCGGCAAAGGTTGACTGGTAATTGAGCTCGCAGGGGGCGAAATTGACTTTCCATCAGACATGTGTGGGGTTTGTTTGCCCTTCCCTTGGGTTAATGCAATTATCCCCCAATGCATTTAGTCCTATTAAGTATGCAAGAGAAACTTCCAGCGGGCGAGAGTTTGCACTTTGCATAATTCCGCAATTTTGCAATTGAATATGGCCAGGAACTGGGGCCGAAGCCGAGGCCTAAGGGGTCCGCAGTGCGGTGGTGACAGGACACAGGTGATGTCAGCCTGTCAGTCAGGTGATGCAGAGCTGCATCTATTTATAAGCGAACTGAAAGGGATGCCGGCTGGCCCCACTTAATACGGTTAAAAGCATACATATTAGCTGCCGTGGCTGCCGAGGGTGGAGCGAAATGGATTGGCTGGGCAGATGGTTTATGGGCTGCTTTGGACGCTGTCGGTCAAGGAATTCAATTATCATTTATATGGATTTATGGGGCTCCAACTGTGAGCCTTCAGACATCAATATTATACTGGCCAATGGGTTGGGGGTTGCATTATTTATGTATGTTTGTTCCTTGAGCTATAACTTTAATATACCGCAGTGAATGTATCTTCATTGATTTCGTTGACTGTTCTGTAATCCTTTTTACTTTAATTAATGGCACACAGTTCTCATAATTACAAAATTAAACTCGAAAGGCTTTTGAAATTACATTACCAGCCATTGTGCTTGCAACAGAATCCCCTTTTCTGTGGCGTCGCCCCTTAAAGCTGTCATATTTGGTAGACCCTTTCGAGGCCACAAAGGGAACAGGCTCTCATCCACTCGACTACATATATCCTGGCACCCCCAATAAAAGCGTAATCAAGTAACAACAACAGAGGGGCTACCCGACCGCCGTCGCTGGTTTTTGTTGTGGGTGGAAATGAAAAACGAACTGAGAGCGGGGTAGAGAGTATGCTTGAAAGAACTCGAAAAAACTCGAAAAAATAATGGAAATAAACGGCGTGAGAGAGAGGGTCACGGGACACGGGCACGGGGCAAACCTACCGTTCTGGGGTCCGGCGTAGGCGATGATGATGGCCGTCAGCAGCAGCGAGCCGAGCACGATCCCGGCCACAAGTAGAGCCCGGCGCTGGGAGCAGACGGCCACTCCGGTGCGCGTCTGTCGGCCGCCGCTCGATTCGCCACCTGTCAAAGAAACGCAGAGGAGGGGCAAATGTAATTAAACTCCGAATAAAAGTGTTGGTGGGCTGTGTAAATATTTCATCTGCCGGGCTGCAATTGCATTGCCACTTCCCCGAAAAGCGTACAGAGGCTCAGAAAGGTAAAAAGAAAACACAAAATTTGTGTGTGTCTGAATATACGAAGAAATAAAGCTTTTCAAAGCTAATAGTTTTTAGTTCGTTCTTAGATTCAGTTGAATATACACAGGTTTAATAGATTAAGAATGTCAGATTATTGCTTATTTTACACATATTATTAATAAGTACTTAAGTCTTTTTAACATAACAACAAAGTCTCTGCATATCTCTGATGTCGTGTTGAAATTTATTAAAAAGAACATCGAATTTTAAACAAAATATATTCTTAAAATCCCAACTTATGATAAGTTTTAATTGGCAACAACCGGAGTACACTTATTGTAAATAGTATATGGCATATATTAAACAACCTTTATTTTAAAAATATATTTAACTTTATACTTTACTATCAGCATAATTTACTGGTGTTTTACCACTGCAAAGCTTCTCTTATTAATTCAATAAGAGAACTATTTATGCTTTGCTATTTATGTTTTACTAGACATTTAATCATTAAATAGAGTATAGAGTATAGGGTATTAAAAATAGTTGTTGTCCACATTTATGAGACTTACCGGAGAGAAAGGCACAGTCATCGAGGTCAGGATCATTTGTCATCTCGATGCGCTCGCGACGCCAAATCTTCGAGCCTCTCTGACCACCGCCGACGACCGAAATCTTAACGGGGCCGGTGTCCCTGTGTCTTCCGGCCAATACGTACGCTTGCTAACCCGTGGCCGTAAACGAAAGTTGGATCGAAATCCGAATCGCAACCGAAACTGAAGCGGACCCGTTGAGCCGCTGCCCGCAATCACACACACACCGCAAATAATTGCCGGCCTATTTGCTCTGGAAGGGAAATCACAATCACTTTATGGCCAATCCAGGTCGAACCCTTTGCCAGAACCCCCACCTGCCACCTACTTTCTCGGATTCTGCGAACGGACCAGCCACGTACTCTTCATACCTTATTCATGGCCAATGCCCGGGAATTGATATCTGTGCGCTCATGGATTTTTCCGTTGGCACCCTTTAACCAATAAATCGACTGCCAAAAAATGAAGAGCCTTTGACGAGTTGATTATCGGGTGGCCAAAAATATACATACATAATTTATGCAGACATGATTCCCTCTCATCTTACCAAGGCTGGCACTTTCCTTTGGCTTTCCTTTTGCCGGCTTTGCATCTATGTATGTATATTGGGCCACCCCTCATCGGGCTTTCTGGGTTGGCTGAGCGCCAGACGCTGACGCCCTTCCGGTTCCGTCTAGTCAGACTACGGCTGTCCGTACGCTTGTCCTTGCGTCCGCCACTCTGTCCGTTGGCCCCCGAAAGTCTGCACTTTCCGCATTCAAGCTCACTGTTTTCAATGTCGCATTGAATTAGTGAAAAGCGCTTTCAACGCCCAAAAATCAACCCCCCAAAATGTGTTTTCCTTTCTCTCTCTCTCTATCTCGAAATACACTTGTATATCTGTCTCTCTCCGGGAAGCCGGCTTTTGTACGGAATTTGTATGTAATGCCTAATGTCCGCAGCTGTGTCTGCCTTTGAGCAGCTCTTGAAACTGAAGTTGGTTGCCTGTAGCATCATTCAGGCATAATTTGTGGTTAAGGTCTGCCCCTTGTCCAGCAATACGAATTTCGGAACTTAAAGGCATTTCCAATTGATGAGAGTCCCCCAATAAACCCACCTTAAAGGTGGCTTTTCTGAACTGATTTCAGCTATCCCATCAGTTGGCTTGAAACAGACGCTCCAGAAGGCTCCTCAGATTGAAATTCTCTAGAAATTTATTTTGCAATTTAATTGTCGTAAACGTAAACGAGTTTGTAATTTCATGTTGTAAATTTTAAAAGTCCTAGAAAATGGTATTAGTTTTCTCTCTTTGAAAAAAAAAATATATTTAAAGTTATTTTGTTTATGAATTATACGTTTTCTTTTCATAGAATTCGAAGAACAAGATTTAAATAAAATTATTTTATTCAAATTCTTTTAAATAGAAAAAGTTCGTACGCACAACAAATTTTAATTGTTTTAATAAAGTGTTTTTAAAACTATATCTGCAAATAATAATTAATTTTCCTTTGGTGTGTAGAATTCCATTATTATTATAAAGAATTCAATTGTGTATTTACTAAAGCTGTGATGTATGCTATAGTTTTTCGCAATGGTAAAAATTACGTATACGCACGTAGAGAGTATTTTTTTGTATTGCTCTGACGACTACATAAAAATACAATGTACAAACACACATATGGAAAACTTGTAATTGGAATTATGGTCATAAAATAGGTCGTAAAAAGTAATGCCAGGCTGAATACATTTGAACACGTTTTTTTCGTGCAAAAAAATCCTGAATCATGAAATGTGACAGGGGAAAAATGGCGGCCGTAAAAAGAACTGTTTACGGGTGTCAACAACCATTTGCTTCCCAATTGGCAGTGTTCTTGTTTCCTAAATAACTCTTTAATGAGGACTCCCTTCCCCTTACCCCTGCTTTTGCCGTTGTTGGCTCCCCAATTAATGTCAATGTCAGAGCAAGCGAGGCCTAATCCCAATTGGAGTCCAAGTGGAACGAGGGCATTTGTTGTGGTGCCAATTGTGTGGCGGCCCCTTTGTTTGTCTTCGTGACTGCACCGCCCGGCTCCCGCTCCCCCTCCCCCTTCCTTTTCAGCTTTACTTTCGCATTCCTGGGCACGCAAGGAGCGTGTTAATGCATGTAGTATCACAATTCCGTTTCATTTCTGGTTAATGCGGCCGCCTTCGGCATTTGTTTACATTCTCATTTGCTCGGGGGAAAATACAAATGAAAAAAAGCTGAAGGAATCAAGCTTGGAAAGTGGAGAGCGTGAGAGACGGAGAGTGGGAGAGCGCAGTGAGAGAGAGGCGTGGAAGTGAGAGTGTGGGAGAGCGAGCGGCGCTCTCACTGGAATCTGTGTTTTGAAAATGAAATGTCAGAATGCAAAGCTCAACAGCGCGAATTTCCTTTCCTTTTGAATGCGTCAGTTGCGTGGGTGTGTGGGTGAGTGTGCCTATGAGTGTGCGCGTGTATAAGTGAATTTCCTGTTTTGTCTTATGCGGCGTTTCCTTCGCTTCTCTTTCGCTCCAATCGCGGCACTCGCTTTGTGACTGCGCGTATATATGTCAATAGTGCGCTTTCCAGTCATCCCTACATCCCACTCTATTTTCGCCCTTCGTCCTTTTTTTCCCCATTTTTTTGCCTTCAGCTGCTCCCTTTTTCGCTAGCTTTTTTGTTGCCACTTGACTGAATAGCGGTTCTCAGCTGCAGTTGCATTTCACTTGGCGACAGAGCATAACGGTTGATTATTCCATTCCACTTTGCTAATTATCAAAAAGGAAATAAGGAGCTTGTTGCTGTTTCTTTTCCTCACGGGGCGGTGAAGTTTTCCGAGGGGGTTCTGGCCCAAAAGGTCAATTTCGCCAGATCAATACACGAAAGTGCATTGTAGCCTATGTACACGTTAATTACTTATTGCTTTAGGTTTTAATTGGGAACACTTTTATTTGCTAATTTACTTTTTTAATTGCCGCAAATTGATTTGCTTCGCCACTCTCTTTGCCTGCCTTTAATATTTTCTATTTTCTTTAATACTTATTTTTTTGGCAATTTGGCCACTTCTTCGCTTTCTTTCACAGACACGCACAGCGGAGGGGGGAGGTGGGGCGTTGTGGGGACAGCACGCGACGCATTCGAATGAGTATGTGTGAGCGTTATTGTGTGTGTGTGTGTGTGTGCTAGTGTGAGTTAAGTCTTTGTCAAAACCGAATTTGCGACTCGCCGCCTATTGTCACGCGCTTTTTGTTGCGTTTGAGTGCGCGTACATTTTCCAACTGGACTCCAACTGGATGCTGCCGCAGCGAAACGCCGTGCAGCAACCCTGAGCAGATGCGGTGGCAACCCCTGAGCTCTCCTGGCGCATGACAGCCGCTCTCGTTTCGCGTTTATTTCTCTCTCTTGGAGAGCAAGCTTTGCTCACCTGCAAAAGTGAAATTGAAATTTCTTTGGAGAGCCCTTGTATTTGATTTCCTCTCCCTGCTTGCCCCCACCGCTCTCTCGTTCCCCATCTCATACTGTTGACAGGATTTTTGTTTTGAAGTCGCCAGAATCGTGGAAATCAGTGAAGCTATAGTCGTGCTTAATACCCGTTAGATAGAAAATATTACATTTCATTTGACTTTATAATATAATTATTTACATTTAAGTTTCTTATATATTTTAAAATATTTGAAGTAGTGTCTTATAAAGCAAAATATTAATTTATGTATTTTACATATTTATAGTTCCCTTTTCGTATTAATTTTGTGATCGTTTATTTTGTTTTTAAGGCTATTTCTTTGGTTTCAAAATTGTTTACAATTTTCTGAAATTACTATAATTTTGAAATCGAATGAACGGCAGTATGTTACGAAATATATTTAAAATATGTTCTCTTTGTGGAATGAAACCTTTTCTAATTTTAGATACAAATCAAATTTGAATTGATTCCAAATCCGCAATGTTTCTATTGCGACGCTGAAATATAACCAGCCGTTTTTAAAATCTAGAATTCTTTTTTTCTTTTTTTGAATTACTATTTAATAAGGACAATTAATAGACATCAATCGCACTTAACAAGAATTGATCATACCCCTGAACTTATCGAGTACCTGGTACATGAAAAGGAAAAGCGTATAGTGAAGTGTTGCCAGGCGAACGAAAGCGGGCGGATAACGAAGCAACCCTTAACGACAATGCCACCCCGCTCCACCCCCTAACTTCGCCCACATGCAATCGTTTGTTGTTGTTCTTGTTGTCGATGTTGTGTTGTTTATCATGTGTTGGCCAAATAGTTCAATCTGGCTGCGACTCATCATTAGAAATTTCCCGTTTAAGGGATGCTGGAAGCCTTGTGCTTTAACATTTGATTTACTCTTGTTTTTTTCTGTTCAGAACTCATTTGGTATATGTCGTAAGTAATTATTCGGCCTGACATGTGGGAGAATTTATCACGAAAATTCTTCCATTATAATTGCAGTGCTCCGTTTGGGGGATGCGATTTTTATGATAGAAACTACCGATTTTCTCCTCGAACATACATCACCCTTGAGTTTAGTCCTTTTGGGATTTACGACGCTGTGATGCTGATTTGGTTTGCCTACTTTCCGGTTGCCACAGAAACCGAACGAAACAATCAACAAATGGAGCCGCAAAAAGCTCAGCCGTAAATGGTAATTCGCTTCTTGCCAAGTTTTGCCGGCAAATGAAATCTCATTTTTCCTCGCCGCCTCTCCGGTTTTGCTTGGCCTTTGTTCTGGCAATGCGACGAAAGTTTATCTTTTTTTTTGTTGTTTGGGGATACATATACTCTTGCGGCGTGGAAGAGGAAACACACCACCGGTTCGCGGTGACTTGCCGGAAAAAATGGGGATGCTCCTTGCTGTTGCCCTCCCCTTTTGCATTTCCACGTTTTTCCCAATTTCCCACAGCCCTTGCTACCAGCTCAGCTCAATAAATTCGCCGTCACGTTAGTGCAAAGTTTTCCCATCCGCGACTGAATCGTGTTCATTAGGCGGCGCCACGCCTCGCCAAAAGCCGCCGCCTCCTTAGGCTGTCGCATAGCCGGCTTCAAAGCCCTGAATACGCGCTGGAAAATTTCCACTTGACAATACGAAAATGTAATGCCCTGAATAGAGGATTTCTTATGGGGTATTGAGAATATATTTTTTTTTTGTTAAACTTATATGTTTTTGAAATACTTTATGTCAAAAATTATTCAATCTTCCATTTTAACTTTAAAGAATATAAAATGAATGTAAAAACCTTTAAAATCATGATACCCTCAAAAAGAAACGAGTGTAGCTGAAAAAGTGCATGCATGGCAGAACTGCCGTGTGGCCCGAATGTTCAGTTCAATTCTCTGAGCTTCCCTTTTCAACTGTGACCCCCAAAACGCACCGAGGACCGAGGAGGATGGGTAAGACCACCGCACAACCCCTGCTAACTGAGTTACTCAACACCATATTCCCCCATTGTCCCAGTCCGGCCATTGAGTATTTGCTGTCGCATGCAAATTTACTGGCCGCACTTGTGACTTGTCATGTGCCACACAATCACCACCCAACTCGCCCATCCGTCCACAGCCTCGTCCACATTGATCCCATATGTGTGCGATTGGACGAGCGTCTGGGGGAAAGTACCCCAGACCATTGCCGGGGGCCTCAACTGGTGGAACATGCCCAGAAGATGGCCACAAGTGTTTGCCAGACTTGGTTGCTGCAATGGGGTCGGTTCGGGCCTGCACTGCAGGGCCGATCGAAAGGCGGCGGTTAAATAATCGCTGTTTATGAAACAATCAATAAATTTAAGCTGTTACTGCCGCCATTCCTCCGGAGCAAACATTTGGCCAAGAGTCAGAAGAGGGTGCCGCTGGGGAAGGGATGTAATCGAGGCCAGTAATTGTGCCATTAAGCGTACGCTGTGGTTCAAGAGGGAAAACGGAAAATTAAATGGATTTGACGGCTCAGATGAATGAAATATGATTTCATATCGATTTCAGATCAAAAATATCAAGAAAATTAGTTTATTTGGACTCGAAATTAATGATGTATTAAATACTTAATAAAAAATCAACAACAAATATATTATTAGAATGTGACACACTTCCAAACAAGATGAAAACCTTGAACTAGACTTTTCAAAAGGTATGTGTGTTGGTTGGGGTTCTTATCGCATTACTTTCATTACTCGCGATAAGGCTTAATTGGGATCAGCACCGGGGGCTCCCTGATCCCTGGCTATCAGTGGACTTGGATGCCTCTAAATACGGCTTCACCTGCTGGCGGATCTTCAGTTGGCCGCTGAAGATGGCGCGTTCAAAATTAATACAGTGGATTACCTGCGTGGGGCTGCTGCTCTGGGCGGGAGTGGAAGCACAATGGAACCACGCTCCCCTTCCAACATCCAATGCCAACAAGGAGATCCTGGACACACTGGTTGGCTACATGGACAACCAGGAGGATCCTTGTCAGGATTTCCACAAGTACGTGGGCGGAGAATACGAGGAGAAACATTCGGCGGACATTTACAGTGAGATTCAGGGTGAGATCGATCAGAAGGTCCACGACCGCTTCCTGTCCACCTTCCAGAGGCTAAACGACAGCGTCCTCATGGACGAAAACGGCGTGGAAACCAAGGTGCTGCGATTCTACCAGACCTGTCGCACAGCCACGCCCGAGTCCCGCTCGGAGAAGCACTACCTGGAGCTGGTGCCCCCCGATGCGGGCCTCACCTGGCCGCAGTTTGCCAGCCCTAGCTCCTGGCCCAAGGCCAAGTTCGAGTGGATGACGACACTAGCCCGACTGCGTCGCTATGGTTTCGATAACCTCCTGGTCAAGGTGAATGTCAAGCTGGACTTTGTCGACAGCAGCAAGTACATGGTGACGATAGATAGGCCCACATTCAATGACAATTCAGAAAGACTAAAGGGCGTGGTGGCCACCAAGAAACTGCTGCTCAAGTTGGGCGTGTCTCGTACACGAGCCATGTCCTTAGCCAGGAATATCCGGAAGCTGGAGTCGGAGGTCCGGCGTCTGGCCGAGGTCGAGGACGACCCCAACGATGATCTGACACTACGCGAGCTGGAGAGCCAAAACGGATTCCCCTGGAGGCAGTACTTGCAGATCGTCTTCGGTCGCAACTTTCCCTCCAGCTTTGAGGTGCAGATCAGGAATGTGGACTACTTTGTGGAGCTGAAGAAGGTGCTGCGTCGCTACGATTCAGAGATAATTGCCACCTACATGATGGCTCGGTTTGCCAAGTTCATGGAGTTCACCAGCGAGAGCGATGAGGAAAACGACGCCATCGAGTGCATCAAGGACGTGCGTCTCCACATGAACCTCGGCACCAACTTCCTATACGAGAACAGCTACTTTACCCCGCAGCAACTGACTCAGGTGGAGGCCGAGATCCAGCGAATGTTCAATGCACTGCGTACCCAGCTTCTGGCCAAGGTCGAGGCCAATCGCCTGAAGCTGACCCTGCGGCAGCGCACCCTGCTGAAGCTCAAGCTGCAGGCCACCAAACTCAATGTGGGCAACATGCCCAAGAACCAGGATCACCGAAGCTTTGTGAGCAACTTCTACAGGGATCTCCAGCTTCCCGTTGGACGGGACTACGCCGCTGCCCAGCTGAAGGTCTTGGAGGTGCGCACACGCCGAATCCTTGAGCTCCTCGATAAGCCGGCGGCCAAGGGTAACGCTTACTACTTCCAGGAGGACAGCATTCCAGAGATCTATTCGGAGCCCACGTTCTTGCCGAGAGAAAACACCATTGTCCTGCCCTACGACATCCTGCAAAAGCCGTTCTACGATCTCGAAAGCCACGATGTGTTCAAAATGAGCCTTCTGGGATGGGTACTTGCCCAGCAGCTGATGGAGTCCCTCCAACCAGAGGCTCTCATCTACGACGGCGAGGGAAACCCGAACGACAAGTTTGTGAACTTCGATGAAAACCAGAACTATGTTCTGGCCCTGAACTGCCTCAAGAGAAATGCCACGGACTACGTGGAACAGAGAGCCGGCGACGTTACGGCTCTAAAGCTAATCTACGAGGCCTACTTCGGTGTGGGTTCCAAGTACAGCCAGGTGCAGCCCAGCTTCACCCGGATTCCCCTGCCGCAGCTGTTCTTCCTTAACATGGCCCAGAACCTCATTGGTGATGAGGAGTTTGTAACCTTTGGTAATCAGGAAAGTGACAAGGTGCGCCTGCATCAGTCGGTGGCCAACCTGGCGTCCTTTGGACAGGCCTTTAACTGCCCCCTGCCCACAGTCCTCAACCCGTACGACAAGTGTGATGTTTGGTAATCAATCCAAAAAGGGAGCTTTACAAATATTGAAATAAATGATTTTATTGAATATATTTTTTCCTTGTGTGTACGGTGTTTTGTTTATTTTCAGAGATATCGATTTGTTTACATATATTGATGAGTTATCTGTGTTTATATTAAAACAAACAAGACTAGTAATCAGTAGGTACTAATTTAGAACAAACAAATGATTTGTACAAATATTTTTAGCGACGTTATCATCAAAGGTCCACACAGCTATATAAACATTGTTCTATGAGATTTGGTCGCTGTAGCGAAGTCCGCCACAAACCGCCTGCTCTATGATTTCGAAATTCTTTGGTATTCAATTAGAAGTGCAGAAGTCCAGTCCTCTTGTTTGCATACTCAATTTGAGGCATTCGCCATAATTTAATTAATTGGCAGACCGTGTTCGAGGACCACTTGCAAGCTTATAGCTGCCGCAAATAATGCAAATCGAATGGGTTCAACTCAAGTGGCTGGCGAGGAGTGGAGTCTTGGGACCGGGGAGGCTGGAGTGGCCATGCAATCGATGCGGATGTGAATGGCATTGGGATCAAGTGAAGCGGATCAAACACGGTGGCGAACTAATTGTGCAGAAATCGAGTTAAGCTGAGCCAAGCAGTTCTCCCAGTTTCTCCTGGGGGCGAACGCAATTAGAGGGCAGTCCCGCGAACCTTGGATGCCCTCACTGTAATATTAGCAAGACAACTCTGTCATTAGAGTATCTTTTATTTTAAAATTCATACAAGTAATTGAAAATATGAACAACACATTAATGGAGGTGTGCTTCCCTAATAATTGGCCACTAATAGAAATATTTATTTGACTTATTAAACTATGTTATAAGCTTTTCAAGACTATCTAACCCCTTTCTGAGGCTTCTGGGTTTTCTGCTAGTTGCCACAAGACCTGCTGGAAATGCTGCAATATCCAGGCATTACTTGGATATATATAGCACCCTCAGCGACCCCTTCTGGGCCAGGGTAGGCTCCGTGGCACAGTTGAAATAAAACCAGATGCATGCGGCTTGGCAAGGCTTCAAGTGCCTCAACAAGTACGAGTGTTGTGTTTTAAGGGGCCCGTGGGCAATATTTTCCATTTCCATTTAATTACGCGCCCAGTGGGAGGCTGTGCGAGAAGCGGGGAAAGTGGGGAAAGGCTTGAGGGATCCTTGTGTCCTTTGTAGTTGCATTTAATTGTGTTTCGCCAGCGCCATTTCGCAACAATAAATTGTTGCTTGCCCGGCGTTCTGACGGGTTGACGGCTTGACTTGGCTCGCTCGCTTGTCAGTTTCCCATTTTCCATTTGCCAGTCGCACTCCTCATCCGCTCCCGCCTTCCGCCATCCGTCCGGTGGGGCCTGTTCCTGTTCCCAAGCCAGCTCCCACTGAGTTTGAAGTTGCCTGACCCAAAAACACATTTCATTTCTATGTATCCCTTTACTTTCACTCATCCGCCCAGCCACACCAGAAAAAAAAATGAATATTGTAGAAGGAAAAAATTGTAGAAGGGGCCGAGCTCTGTGCCACACTTTGGCATGCAGCGCAAGGCTCTTGCCGCTTCAATTGTTTCTTGTGGACCCATTTTATCTCGCTGATGCAGTCCGGGATAGGCAGGATTTCTTTATTTGAGTCAAGCCCCGCCTCGAGTGCTCGCGTCGTGTGTGAGCCCATTCAGCCTGCAATCAACCCAACGCATCCTGCAATTATCAACATCAGCCGCCACCGTTGCCATCGAGGCTCCTCCGTTAACCCTTTCGTGGCTGTCTGTCTCAGAGAGAACCCTATGGCGAAATGCCTTCATACTGAAGGCACCTCTTTAAGAAGGTATAAAGTCACTAAAGAAACAGTTTCAGTTAAGATATTTATAGCATTAAATTGATCTTGCTGGCATGTAATAATATACATTATATTAAATTAAAATAATAATTCTGATGACCATAAATCAAGATTTGTGAAAGTGGAAGTGACGTGGCTAAATTTGTAACTTGCGTGCAACACATACAATTGTTGTAAACAAATTAGGTACCTGAAGCTATGTTGTATCCAAGGACGGACATGGCTAAATCGACTCGTCTGGTGGAAAAGAATATATGTAAGTTATGCCTGTTATATCTATTCTGGTTGGCCTTGTACCCTGTGGGTATCGGGTGTACAAATTTACCAGTTCGCCCAAGAACTCAAATTTCTTTATATAGTCACCACATGACGGTTAAGCTGACTTACATGAAAGGTAAACACCGGTGCGGCTGCCGTGGGTGAGTCAAGTGGTTACTCCACTTTATGCATCCTTAATTGCTTGCCTGGCGGTTGGGACACCAGCACACGTCCACGTCCTGTTCCCGTGACACTGATTTAATGGAGGGAGTGGAGCGGAGAGAGGTGAGGATAGGGTAGGCAGGTGGGGTCCTTTTCGAAGGCGAAGGCAACTGGCGCTATCTTGTGGCCCACTTTGGCCCACGGCATGCCCAAGTGGCCACGATTTGTCGCCTTGATAAAGTCAACATGAATTGCATATGTTTGTATTTATCTCGACGCTTAGTATCGATGACATCCTCCAAGAGGATGTGGGTGAGACGTATAGAACAGGTCGATACGCGGTTAAAGAGTGCTTTAGATTAATTGTCCATTTCAAAAGGAATACAAATTAAGTAAATTTAAGTAACGGGAAATAACAAGAGTTCAATAAATCTTTGTATTCCATTCATCCATTATTTAACAAGAGGATTTAGGATTTAATACATTGTCATAACTTCCCTCCGCTTCGAAAGCCATCAAAATTGATTTCCCAGACAAACCCTTCATTGGCGGAGACACATTACGGCAATCGATGGCCCCCGGGGACCGTTTTCATTCGCCGCCAAACTCCGGAGAAGCGTAAAATTTTCTGAAAATCGGTGGCAGCTTAAAGAGCACTTGGGAATATTTGTGCCATAGCACCAGCCACAAGCGACCGACCCCCGCCGGCCTGTCTATCTGGCTGTGGCCTCTTTGCCAGCCGGAGCACGGTGCCGTATCCGGTGGACATCTGTCAAAGCGGAAAATTCCACCAACCTGGCTGCAGGCGAGTGGCGGCAGGAGCACGAGGAATGCGAAGGCATCTCGAAAATTGTGCCCAGCGTGAATGGGCGCCAGGGAAAGGGGACGCAGCCAAGTGGGATGGATGCTGACATTCATTTACTTTGCTTTTGCTGGCGGCCTGGCCAACGGGGCGTATGAGGTACGACTGCAAGACGTGGCATTTTTAATGCTTTTGTTTTGCATTCGGCTTAATTAAGAAAACAACTTGATGCATAAATCCCAGAGGGGCGCCGAAAATTGGCCAGGAGGCTGGAGGCTGGAGGAGCTTAAATTGCGCGGAGCGTCGGATTATGCTCAAGTGCAATTATGCACTTTTCCCCCGTGTGCTTTGATCATTTGTGGGATCTTGATTCAAGAGCGTTAATTAAGATAATTTGTCCCTTTCTTATTTAAATTGCAATGCAGCCCAAAGGAATATCCTCGTTCCAGGAGACTTACCAAAGGTGACACCGTTCGTCTGCTTCTCCTTGTCTTTGTCCTTATCCTTGTCGCTCTTTTCGCCGCCCAACGGCTCCAGCTCGATGCCATCTGTGGTGGCCACTTTGTAATCGCGCTTCGACATATTGCCACAGCAGAAGCCACAACATAACATTCGTCCAATTTTGTAGGCTTGCGGTTTAAGGGGCGCCGTCTTGGATTCCTTGCCGCGGGGCACTCTCCGGGATTCCGTGGGAAATGGGCACTGGGTGCTGGACTGATCCTTGGGATTAGGGGAGTCGGGGCTAATCCACCTGAGTTGTCCCCGAGCTCTGTCTAGAGATATGCTTGTCCCAAAAACGGGTCGTTACAAAAGGTTTATCGTTTCGATTGTTGCTCCACGAGTGTGTAGAAAACTAGAAAGATCGGTGAGTAGAGTTGATTGTTGTGTTTGCTTCGATATTGTTTATAAATTGGTCCAGTTTCTGGTGTGGTTCTCCTGAAAGCAAAATCCGAAAATTAATATTAAATCTAATATCTAAGATATTTGAGTACTAACATTTAAAGTCATAAGAAACAAGAAGAGAAATAAATTGAGATTGAGAGCTGCGAGAATCTATGTCAAGCTAGCAATATGAGCAGACTCCATAAATAATACAAAGGACCCCCGAAGAAGTAATAACAATCTTGCCCAGGGAATCCCCCTCCATCCTACGTTTTGGTTGCACAAAATTAATAAGAAATGGGATACATATATATTTGAAATGTTGCCAGGTCTCAGCATTCTTCTGGTTATTGTTAGACTGCAACTTCCTGTGTCGGTGGAGGAGCAGGAGAGGTGCCTGCCACTGATGGGCGCCACTTGTGGGCGTCGGTTGTCGCTGCCAGAGACATTGTTGCCGGCAAACAAAAACGAAACTTTAATAAAAGCACTCGGACTCCATTCCTCCTGCACTCCAGTGCAGTCTTTGTGGCCCAGAAGAAGGAGTAGTAAAGGAAGAGGAACAGGGACCTGCAACAATGACAGTGTCGTGGGCTAAAAAGCCTTCGATAGCCTTAGGGCCACAAATGCAAATGCACATCAAATGTGTAAGGTGGCCCAGAGGTGGGACGGGAACTGTCCCTGTCCCTGTCCTCTGGGAGCTCAGTCGACAGTAATTGCGAGAGGCACCCGCCAGAGCACAAAGCACAAAGCTCAAAGCAACCGAAGGAGCCATCTCCTGGTCAGGGACTCTTTATCGGTCTCCGCCCCCCAGAAGGCAAGTATCGAAGAGGTGCGCCAGGGCAGTTCAATGCTCGAAAACACTGGCAATAAATTCTCCTAAAAACTTAAACTAAAATAATTATTTATAATTATATTTTGAATACTTTTTAATAGTCTGAAACTAAAAACTAAGTAAGTACATAGGTAATTTTTCAGAAATTGAATGCTTGGTTTCGGTCTGCTTCCCCTTTTCTTCCGTGTAGCTTCCATACCAGAAGGATGAGGATTAAGAACCAGCACTAGACCCAGTTAAATCGAGCAGAGAAAACGCGGATGCGAATGGGGATCCGGAGTCGAGCGATGGCCACTCCATTTGATGGGGCGGCACTTGAAACAAAAGTCGAGGCGGGCCAGGGCAATTGTGTTTGCTGTTGGTAAAACACACAGCGTAATAAAGAACTATGGAAAAGGCGAAATGCGAACTGGGAACTGGGTACCGGTAGCTACGAGCTGGGAGCTGGACGGGCCATAAACCTTTCAGCCATTTGAAGCACTTCCCAACCATCACTGCCCACAAAACGCTCCACCATTAGCAATCCTCCGCTGCGAGGGGCTGGGCCCAACTCAAAAATAAACATGGCGCAACAAAGTAAAGCACAAAGGACGAAAAACAAAAGGCGAAAAAGCCAAAATGAATAGAGCAAACAGAGAAATACATATGTAAACCTACGCTAAGTAATGTGGCGATTTTGTAATACCCTGAATTATGTAACAGAAGACCTGAGAATTCCGAGATTACAGAGGGCAAGCCAAGGTTTGTCGAGATAGGATAACTTTAGCTATTAACATTATACGATTTTGTTTTGCTTTCGCCAAAGTTATCCGAATAGTAGATTATACGGTCCATTAAGTCGTCCGGAAGTTGAGTACGAAAACGGGCTGATATTTACTTGGGAATATTGAATGGACCTTTTGTTTTTCTCCTCACCCTCTGCCTGACCCTACTGGCTTATGTAAAGGTTATCACCAAAGGTTATTTGTGTAAATACTTTTATGACATTAATGTAATGGCATTTTAAATTGCCATAATTAACACATTATGCATAATGATGTGAGGAAAGGACCTGTGAATAATTAAAGCACTCGTTCATAAATAATCGATACAAGGAGCCTAGAAATAATAAATGTCATTAATAGTCCTTTATATTTAATAATATAGCAAATGTAGTATTGATTTAATAATTATTTTATGAATTATAGTTCAAGGTTTTCTCTTAATCACATCTAGATTTAAGAATTACTTTTAAGTGAATTAAAACCCAAAATGTAGCAAACCTTCTCAAATTAAAGGGTATACCGGAAGGGGGCAAGTTTGCTTGTTAGCTTGGCCATAAAGTGGTCGGGATTAATGGCAAAATGGCGTCAGTTTGTTTTGTGATTTCTTTTTTTTTTTGCTTGTTGCGCCCGCTGCATACAAAGTAGCCGTAAAGGAGCGGCCAGGGACAGGGCACTCGGACATCCCATGTACTCGTATGTATCCTGGTCGAGAGGACAATGCAGCCAAAAATAGCCGGTCATGTGTCTGTATTGCGTATGCGACACGTGTGCAAATTGTGCCCCAATGTGTCGTTTGTTACGTTTTACGTTACTTCCGGTCCGTCGCACGGGGCGCTAAATATAAATAAAAATGGCAAATGGCCAAGCGGATTTATATATGCTGCTTCCTACCCCCAGCACCCCTTGGATGCAGCTGCGTTTGTGCAGCTTTTGTGAAAAGCTTTTGGGAGAATCTCTCGACGCATTATTAATTTCGCACGAGCATATGCAAGGCAATTGAAGGTCACTTGGTGGCTGGGGAAGGATGTGGTGGGGGCCAGGCCCTCGACATTCGATTGCTGACTGAAGCAATCAGAGCTGAATCGAGGGCCCTCCGAGTCCCATTTGAAGTAATCCCTGGGCCAAGGCCATTGGCTCAGTGGTTGACGTTAGATGAAGGACGGTGGTCAGGTACGCACCGAGAACAAGCTCTCTGCAGGTGTCACGTTTTATTTTTAGCACCAGCAGGTTCGAGCTAGTTCTATGCGATCTTCCAGCTCATAAGCAGGACATATCCCGGGGCCAGGGCTTCAATATTTAATGCCCACAATCAGACTGAATAATTGATGGGGAGACACATGTACAGCCGGAAGGAGTTAGAGCCAGGAGCTGTGTGTTTGCTGCTGGTTTTTGTGTCTGGCGCACGGCAATTAACTTGTTTAAGCCACAAGGTAAACATGACAAACACATTTGTCAGAGTCAGAGTCAGCGTCACTGTCAATGCCAACGGATGGCTGGTTGGTTGGACGAATGGAGGTTGAGGTGGGTGATGGGGGTGATGGGGGTATTAACAAATAGCTTCGAGGGCACCAGGATGTGTCTACAATGCAGCCGTGCAAACAACAAAAGTCAGAGCGTGTTTTACCTAGAGCAGATGCATCCAGCCGGGTGTATCCTTCGGTCTGTTTAGGCGCCAAATAGACAAGCACTTGTATACTAATATGTACTAGAAATATGGTATGACTTCCGTTTCCGTTTCACTTGGCTTTTCACTCGGCACAACACACACACATGGGGCGGCGAACTCGGATTCCGGATTCGGGGGAAAACAAATTGGAAAACAAACTGAGTTCAATAACAATGCGTTTCATGCGATTGAAAGGGACCTTTGGGGTTTCTTCGGTGTACAGAGCAAGCGCGAACAAAATGCGTCCATCAAGCACGAAGGATAAACTCTTTCTGATTGAAAAGTACGCGACTGTCTAGAAAAGTCCTTTCAGCTGACCAAGAGAGTCGGAAAGCTTTTTCTTCGCAGCTTTTCTCTCCCTATCCTCTCTTGTGTGCGACTCTCTTGCTGTGTCAGAATTTGTGCAGTGAAATTCCATGGGAAACTGCTCAAGGATAGGGGAGAGAACATCGAGAGAATCTCCTGAGAGCGCAGACCAAAGCCGGTGGCAGGGGGGCAACTATTCCACACCCCGCAGCACTGGCTGCGCCACCCCAAGCCACCCCCTGCGAACGGGAAAACTCCACAGCAGCATCCGCTCTCGTCCTGTCAATATAAACAACCATTTGGGATCTGTTTCCAACTCTATGTGAGTGCGCTATATGCGCTAGATAAACAAAATATTAGGGGTGTATAATGAATGCTTGAGGGTTTTTGGCAGTTGCACCCGCCGCTCTACTTGCTGCTCTAGATGGTAGTAAGATTGCCGCCCTTTTAAAACGACTTATCAATACACTTTCCTTAAACGTTCCTAAATATGTTTATTTTTTAGAATTCAGTTAACTAACAGACTTGAATTAACTCTGTGAATAATGGAAAAATAATCTTATTAAATAACAACGAATTGCAGATAATAAATATAAATATATGGCGTTACAAAATTGTTACAAGATTTACTCTTTTATTTTCAGATCAATCATTTCATTGCCCTCCATTTCCTGGTTTTTAGGAGTATCCTCGGGGTCCAGCACTTCGCCATCAAAACTAGGATTATACCTTTATATATTTTTACTTCTATTAAATAAATCTCTGGAAATGCTACTCACAATAGCTTAATGAGACGGGCTTCAATGTTTAGCTCCTCCGCACACTTGATGTACAATATCTTGAAGGGATCTTTCTTTTTAAAGTCCACCACCAGGGGCTGCTTCCATTTGGCCGCTTGAACCTTTAGCTGGAATTTTCTGTGCTTCTTCGATAGTTCTTCTGAATGGTTGTCCCCTTTGGAATGCATCTTGTTGCCCGACTTTGTGGCGTGACCACCTGAAACAGCAAAGCATTACAAACGCACAACTATCGATATTGAGTAATAGGTGCACCCACTTAGAGTGTGAAAGCTTTTATAACCAATGCTGTGAGGCGTGTCGCCGGGTCCTATGAACTTGTAGTACATGTCCACGGAGACATTATCCTCACCCACTCCATTGCGCTCGGCCACCTCCTTAAACATGTGCTTGAACTTTTGGTGCTGGCGCAGCTTGTAAACCTGAATCTCGCCAAGCCTGGAATCAGAGTGATGATGGGGTTAACTCTTCAAGAATACAGTTACACCAAGCCTTACCAGGACAGAGCTACTTCAATTGTGGGATTGTCATTATCAAACCCAGTGGGCTCTTCAACAGCTGCGGGGGCCTGGCCTTCTTCATCGGAATCGAGGTTAACCTATAGACACAAATGTTATTTGGATTCTAGAGGGCTTTAGCCCTGCGACTTACGAATCCCTCTACGCGTGGAGTCACCGCGGATACTAAATCGATGCTGTCCAACACCTTAGATCGGGCTGCTAACTCGGCCATCTGAGTGCGCCTGGTAGTGTGGCTACAGCTCTGCGATATAGGAGTTATGTGAGGACTGGGCCCTGAAGTGTGAGGCGAAGACCAACTTACAGCCACAATGCTGTTCAAGGAGGAAACAACAGATGCCGATACAGCTTCAACACTGCCGCCTGCAGCAGTGGCCCGAGTATTCCGCTTCTTGGGTTGCACGACTGGAATGACTGCCTCCACCGGATCTGTTTTTTTGGCCCGAGTATTCCGCTTCTTGGGTTGCACGACTGGAATGACCGTCTCCACCGGATCTGGACGTATTTCCTGCTTGCCCAGCGAGGAGCGAGTTCGTCTGGCCACAGGCGAGCTGCTCTGATCCATTTCCAGGATCAACTGGGACACAGGGGATAGGGCACGTGCAGAGTCCTGCTGCTCCTTGGCAGGTTCTTGAGGCATCGGTTCATCTTTTTTTATGTCTTCCTCCTCTTTACTTATTTGTACTTTCATTTGGGGCTTCCTCACCACCTTGGTTTTGCTAGTCCTGCTCGTTTTCTTGACGTTGGTCTCAAGGAAGTCGTAGTCCGCCTCCTTGGAGAAAGAGTCGTTGCAAGGATTATCGTAGGAAGCAATGGGCAAAGCTGCAACAGAACTAAATGAAAGTCGTTCTACATTAATTCGTTTAAAACTCACCATTCCTTGGAGCCCGCTTCCAAGCGGCACTAAATATATCACAGTCATCGTCGGACATATTACTGGGAAGCTGAAAGTTTGGACTTATTCAAAGTTAATAATTAATAAATAAAATGAGCGCGCCAAGTGACAACAAAAAAAAAGATGCCGTGACTACAATCAGCTGGACAGCTGATTTATCGATAGGCGATAGTAATTATTGTCAAGCCACGAAAAGTATAACTAGAGCAAATAAACGATATAGGTCCTATTTAATTTAGGACAAAAAACTACAACGTGGTTAACACAATACTCTATTTTAATTCTTTCTAAAATGATATTGTTTTATTCGATAAACTTGCCACACGTATCAACACTGGCTGACAGCTGTTTGGCTAGTGTTGTCAAGCGCCACGCAGTTAAAAGTAATTCTCATTTCGCTGTCAAGAAAAATGCTAATTAATTGTCGCAGACCGTTGTAATTTGTTAAAACAAAGTATCCACGCGACAGGAGGCTTCTCCGACGTGTACGTGTGCGTGCCTGGGCACCGCCGTGCGTGTGTGAGCAAGTGTGCCTGTGCATGTGTATGGCTACTTGTGTGTAAAGTAAACTAAAAAAAAAAAGTAAGAAAGGTCGACGGAGCTGTCTCAGCTGCCTGCGTGCCATTTTTCTTTCTTCGCGGTTGGAAAGCGAGTGTCTGCTGGTGGCAGGGCGAAGCCATGACCTCCACTAGCAATCTGGCGGACGTGGTGCGGCACTACCAGCGCAGCATTGAGAAGCACAGCGACAACGAAAAGCGGGTGAGATGCAACGCCTGCCTCTTGCTGCCTCCGCTCTTATGTTTCCTCATCCTCTCTAATTCTCCCCAGTCATTTACTCCCCCCTTATTCCAGTTCTATTGATCCTGTTAGTGTATTTCCCTCTCTCTCTCTCCCTTAATGTTTATTTAAATATTTTAAACAAATTAAGTAAGTGATTAAATGCTATGCAAGTAAGGGGCAGAATTTCAAGGTCGGAGACCGACAAAAAAAACCGCCCTTAAGTCAAGAGCCAGACAAAATATGTGGGGAAAGTGATGTGTATAATTTGTTTTGTAATTTCAAAAAACACAACAAAAAGCGCTCTGGAAGTTTTAATTTAATTCTCACATTTAATTCACCTGGAAAAACGTCTCTGAATTAAATTTTATTGATATAAACCCATTAGTTGTGATTAACATTTACATTTTTAGAAGAAATGCAAGAAAATGTAGTCAAAACTATAATTAAATCGGCAGGAGGTCAGTGTTATCTGAGCTCAAATCTTAGCAGAATAAAAAACAACAAATAGAATCTTAGAATTACCACTTTGGATTTTTATGGGAATACAGTGATTAAAACATTGAAATTTTATTCTAAAATAAAATTAATTCTAACGAATTCTTGTACAAACCTCTTTGTTTCGATCATTAATGGCGATTTTTGTCCACTTTCAAAATATTGCGAAATTAGCACTTTACAAAAAATATAGTACCGTCAGCAAGGTCACCCATGAAACATAGTCTGCTTTCCATTGACCTCACAATCTCACGTTCTGTCCCATCTGCTTGAGATCGCCTTTTAAACCCAGCCGTCTCTTTAACCACCTTCACAGCTGGTACATTGCATGAACAAGCTGTTCAACCTGCCCATCAAATTCGAGCACCTGCAGGAGACCGGCATTGGCAAGACCGTGAATGCCCTGCGCAAGTTCAACGGGGAAGTGGGCCAGTCTGCCAAAACACTCATCACGAAATGGAAAGCCATGGTGACCGCCGAAGAGGCTGCCTCTAAAGAGGTCCCGCCAGCGGCCAGCAGTCAAGAGGAGGACTCTGGCAAGTCAAACGGCCGAAGGTCCAGCGACGAGGATCTTGACCAAGAGAACAAGGGAAGTAACTCGTCCAGTGGCGAGGAGCGGCAGGCTAGCGAGCATCACACATCAAGGCAAGAAGAACGGAGTGACAAGAGCTCCAAGCAAGATCAGAGCGGGATCAGTAAAAGTCACTCAAAGAGCTCTTCGGACTCGAATAGAAAGCACAAGAGTAGTCGCCACGACAAATCCAAGGAAAGAGACAAAGACAAGGAGGGCCACAGGGAAAAGAAGTCAAATGGCGAGCACAAGTCGTCCAGGGATTCCAGTCAGTCAAACAGTAACAAGAGCAGCAAATCCGATGGACACAAAGGCGAGCACAGTAAATCGAGGCATGAAAAGGTGAGTATCCAGGTAATAAATGCTTGCTTTTTATTTTACCAAAGGTCTGTGTCGTCCACTAACAGGAAAAGCTGCACAAGGACAAGTCAAGCAAACACCACAAGTCATCTTCGAAGTCATCTAAGCGCTCACACAGCCCACAACAGCGTGCCGATGAAGAGTCGAGCAAGGCAAAGATACCAAAAACGAAAGCGAAGTCCGAGGAGGATTCCCCCGATGGCTTTGACTCAAGCATGGGCGCCAACTTTGACGACGTTCTCGGCATGCTTAACATGCCCGTGAGCAGCAAGAAAGGCAGCAGCGGCAAGAGCAAGTCTGTCGCTAAGATGGCATCCTCATCCTCAACCTTCCTAACTCCAGTCGCTTCGGCGGCACCCTCAAGAGAGCCCTTATTCAGCAGTCGACCGACCTCCACAAAAGTAAATGAAAAAATATACCCAACTATCTTTTAATCCAATTAAATAATAAAATCTTAATAGAAACCCGAGTTACTAGCACCGTCGGCCAAGCTGGAACCCCTAGATCCGAGCATTGCCTTGGAGCTGCCAACTATTTCCAACAACTACAAGCCCTTGCCTCTGAATCAGACCGTAATGGATGTGGTTTTTAACCAGGGCGGCGGCACCCAGAGGTCCCAGGCAACGCGATTCAATGAGTCGGAGGCATTGGCTCAGGGCATTTCTTCGAAAACCATGCGGTAAGAGAGCTTCTTTTTTCCTAATAAAACTACTAAATAGTAATAATTGATTTTTATCTAGCACCAAGATATACTCAGGCGTAAGAACTGGACAACTCCTGCAGGTGCCCTCGCTTTTCGATCTCTGCACGCGCATTCTCCAAAAGAACCTTGATGGTAAGAGCTACCAACTGGCAACTGAGTCACGCCTTAAAACAGATTCTCAAAACTAAACAGAGAAAAGAAACATGTCTGTTCTGTAGATACTTAATTAAGATTAAAGTTAAGATTAAAGTTTTAAGCTACTCAATTCAACGAACTCACTCCGTTCGTATCTTCTTGCAGCCCTCGAATACACGGGTGGCGTGCCCTTTGAGATCCTTCGCACAGTTCTGGAACGCGCCACGCCCCAGCAGCTGCTGAACATCGAGGAGTACAACCCCTATCTGATGGACGATAGTGACATCCTGTGGCAGCAGCATGTCCAGCGCCACTGTCGCAGTCAGCGCCGCGAAGAGATGGAAACGTGGCGCGAAATGTTCCTGGTAAAAATCTGTTAGTTGAGTTTTCTCTCTAAATAAAAACGCTCGATTTATTATACTTGCCACAGCGCTGCCAGGAGGAGAAAGATCGCAAGCTTAGTAGCCTGGCCGAGAGTATTAAGGCCTCACAGAAGATCAGCGAGGCACCCGTGCGCAAAACACAGCTGGCCTTTGTGGACTCGATGGTGAAGCCGCCGCGTAGTGTGATGCGTAAGCAGGAGCAATATGGCACCAAAGCCAAACTCATTGCCACTCCAGCCGCCCGAGTAGCCGCTTTGTCCAGCGTAACGCCCAACGCCGCGAAGGTAGGCGATGCCCGCCTACGTGTCTTGGCCGCCACCCGGGACACTGCCCAAGTGGGTGAGTTACTCAAATGTTTTTAATGAGAATTCTAAGCATTTTTAAACGATAAAAAATTAATATGCTAATAAGCTCCTGTTAAGGCATATTTTTCAAATAAATTCTCTCTCAATTCCCAGCTGCTGCACCGCGGAACAAGAAGGCACCGCTGATGGCCAAGACCTTGCAACTGATGCGCGGACGACACAAGCGATAGA
>VNJT01008332.1:0-14554 GCA_008042655.1 Drosophila burlai
GATCTGCAAATTAATAGTTGAGAAACTGATCGATTAAATCAATTTAAACGTTTGTATGAGAACAATTTGTTTTAAAATTATTGCTATACAAAATTGAAACGAAAATTAAAGGATAAAATAAAAAACAATCGCCAAGAGAAAAGGAATAGAAACCCGCAATAAAAAGAAGAGTAGATATTGTTTTATACATAAAAACTCAATAAAAATGCAAAATACATAAAATGTTAAGCGAAATTGGTTTTATTTCAGAGCTCACAAGGGGGGGTACCGTATAAAGATTAACAAGACTTTCCCTACACGCTGGCGATTTCTGTATGAGAGCACCGAGATCGTTAGCATTTCGGAAAGATCTCTAGTTTTGGGGGTTGTAACCCCCCATGGAGAATTTTTCCGCATGCATTTTTATAAACAATACAGCACTTATTATATAAAAGTCCAAATAACTTGACAATTTATACTTAATTGTACGATTTTATTTTGTAGTGCCAACGTTTTAAAATATGGGCAGCAACTTATATTGAAAAAAAACAAAAAATATTTCGATTATATTCAAAATTTGTGTTAAAACATGATAAATCTTCATTACAAATTGAATATAAGTTTTATTTGATAAGTGCGATTTGAATTTTCGTTAGCGCCACCAAGCTTAATAATCGAAATAGAACTGGTTATCGATGGTTTAAATTGTTATCGCTCGTTTTGTAGTGTGCCGGTGGCTTGAAAAGCTTTAAATCCATTCTGTATTTCATTTTCTTGGGTATTTTTTTAGAGTTGTCGGATGTCGATATCGAATATCGACGATATATTTTGTAACAAAACAAAAAATAATAATAATATTAAAAATATTGGAATTCTACCCCAAAATACTTACCGATTCGAAATTCGACACCAAAATATTTACCAATTCGGAATTCTACACCGCCTGTAAAATTCCAATAAGGAAATTCTATACACTGAGATATTAATAATTAATTATGTAAATAGTCAAATAAGAAGTTAAAAAATGTTGAGAAAATGTAGGGTTTTTTTTTAAATTAAATTAAAAGGGGTTATTACTTTTCTTACTATTATTGATTTATTGTGCAACATTTTTTAAGCCACTTTTAATTAAATAAATAAGTACAAGTTGACAAGAATTTTTCTTTAATAGATTGCTTTCCCTTACAGATTTGAAGAGAAATATAATATTTATTAAATAAAAATATTGAATTACGATATTTTGGCAAAACAAAAATCACGATATCAAAATATCGATATATTATAAGCTGTTAAAAACACTTTTCTATGTTAAAGGGCCAATCAAATAATTTGCAACTATTAAAAACTATAGAATAGACGCAGCAGGTGGATCATTGCCACCGGGAATCGAAGTCCACTCCTCTTCAAGGCTGCCATGAGTTTTCCCGCAGGAAGCATCGGGATTCCCAGCCGTTGGCAATGAAAAGTTCGACGAAGTGCTGCTGCTGCTGACAAAAGAAGTGTGTATTTGTAAGGCAAAAACAAAATTGTGGTTCTGAACTTTAATGTGAGCTTCGGATTCGTCTTTATTTTTCATTAATTAGTTGTAACTGCTGGTAGGGAATCGAAGTTTCTTATATTCTAGAATATTTTGGGTATTGCTGCTTGCTGGGTGTCAGTTCCGTTTTGTATATTTGTACACACACAAACTCGTATCAAGTCAGTTTACAAATTAATTTCCATTTTCCCTTTTTTCAAATGCATTTTCAGAACATTTCGGCCTATGTGTGTGCACAACACTTACTTGCCATTTGCTTAGCCCACGACAGCAGAAGAAGAGCCATGGAGAGCTTGGAGAATGAGCAGCAGGAAGAGCTGCTGCGCCATCAGCCTCGGGTCACCACTGTCTCTTACGGCGGCACCAATCCGGATAGCCACGATACGCGTAAGCTGAACCCACTACCCTCAGTTTTAAAGAGATTTCTAATCCCTTTTGGCTTCTTGCAGATTCCCAGTATTCCTTATACTACGATCAGCCGCGCGACTCGCTATCCGACAGCTACATGCTAATGACTCCCTTCCCGTCCGGCCAGGAACCCCATATGACGCCGCCGCCGCCGCCGTCGTCGTCGTCGTCATTCACTGCCCTGGTCGCTCCGCGTCGCAGCGAGGCGGTTAGCTCCGGATTTCAGGCCGCGGCTGGGCGTTGCGATAAGTGTAGCTCGCTGAGCGAGCTATGCCGCTGCCCAACCTTGTCACTGGCGAGTAGCAGCCGCTTTGCAGACTCCACCCAGAACCACCTGCCCCAGGAAGGGGGGCCGCAGTTCCTAGAGCTGCCCTCTTCCTCAACAGCGGTGGCTTCTCGACCGCCCGCTGCCAATGCTGCTGTTCCACAGCGTCCAAGGCGCAAGAAGACTGAAACCCTAACGCTGGAGCGAGACGATGACGATGATGGCATTGCCGGCGACGATGTGGTGACATCCATCAGTGGCACTTGGCCGGCGGGCGCCATGGAGGAGCATGCCATGGACGCCTCCGCGGTGGTGGTATACGAGTTACCCTCCAGTTCGCAGTTGCAGTTGAGCAATAGCTCCTTCGAGACCCTGACTAGTGCGGCCAATGTGTACGATGATGTAACCTCCAGTGCCTCGGACACGGAGCACGTGCAGTTCGCGAATACGCGTACCACGAACACCACGACGACCACATCGGCGGTGCAGGCGCACAAGAAGAAGGTCGTCGTCAACCGCTCCAGCGATGCCTCAAACTCGTCATCTGCGGGGGGAGGCGTGGATGTGGACACCAGGCCCAGCACGAGTGCCCAGGCAAGACGCCAGCGTGTTGATCATTTTTCCTATCGCCGATCGAGGGCCATGGAGGAGCCGGTTGACAACGAGAGCAGCGACGATGGCTGGGACCTGCGTATGCATAATCCTGCACCGCCGGCGGAACCCGCCGTCACCATCATCCGGAGCAGTAGCAGCGGATCCCGCGACCTGGAGGTCGGGCATGGTGATCATAACTACTACAACAGTCGCCGCCGACAACAACATTTGTGCGGCGGGGCAAGAGCTCCACCGGACAGCACTTATATGTCGGCAGCGTCCTGCTCCACGGCCACGCACACGACCTGCAGTGTGGACTACGGCTCCCAGATGCGTCAGAGATCCGGCGTTGATGAGGGCGATCCCTCCACCACCTCGGAGCAGGAACAAGAAAGGGAGCAACAGGTGGCACGACGTCATGGTGGGGGTCAGCAGGAGCAACAGCCTGGCCCGAGCACGCGGGGTAATCCTGACATGATGTGGGGTCGAATGCGTCCCGGAGACGAGGCAGTGCCGCCCAGCAAACAGCCGCGCTTGGAGCTCCCAGGAAGATCGCCGCCCAACTCTTCTACTAAGCTGTCGTCGTCACTGAAATACAATTCCTTTCAGCCGGGAAAGAGCAGGCATCGCACTTACGCCGAGGAGGGAAGCGTCTCTCAGACTGCCAACAACAACGGATCTTGCGTCATAACCTATGTGGGACGGCCGAGGGAAAGGCACTCCTCCTCCACAGAATTGGCCAATCTTCCGTCTACTTCCGCGGGCAGACGCAGCGATGCCGCGGTGCTGACTGCTCCGGACCTCCAGTTGGACGATTGGTCGTCGGACTCGAACGATGACGATGACGATGTGGTCTTTGTGCACTCCACCAGAGAGCCCATACTATCGATTGATCTGACCTCCGATGACGATGGCCTGGCGACTGACGCACAACTAAATCGTGAGAGGGAGCGGGAGAGGGAGCGGGATCAAGAAAGGGAAGCGGAAACGAACCGGGAACGGGAACGTAACCAGGAACGGGAACGGGATCAAGATGCACTTTTACTCAGTGCAAACGAGCAAACGCATGATGAGAGGCGGCCCATCTTCAATTACGCCTACTCTCTGCCCGCGTATGCCCGCCGGACGACAGACCGAAGGACGGAGACCAATACGGATGGCACCTCGGCCTTTGCCTTCTACAGCGGCGCTCTGGCTGACCGACCGCCTCCCATCTCTGATCACAACTACAGCTACGAGCTGGATCAGCTTATGGACCCCAACTCGGCGGCTCACTTTTACCCACCGCGCTGCTCCAGCATCGATCCGCAGCGTTACTTTCAGCCAATTGCAGAATCGCCTCTTTGGCTGCTTCCACAGCCGCCGCAGCAGCCTTCGCTGCCAGAGAGCTCTTCGGCTGCTGAGGCTGCCTACAACCGCTTGGCTCAGAGAACACCGGCGGCTGCTGCTGCTGCAGTGGCCACATCGAGCAGCTTCTCCAACGGCCAGACATCGTCGTCGCAGCAGCAGTCATCACGCCGAAGGCGCAGCAGTCCGGCGAACGTGTATCACCGCTATCATCCATACTACGTGCCCCACTACGCGATTACGCCCCTGCCCACCGTGATGGAAGCGGTGTACTCGCCCAGCGCTCACTCCCTACCGCCGCATCCCCACTACCAGGGCGGGCAGGGGGGCGGAAGTAGCCGCAGCTCACTAAGCGGAGCTTTGAATGCTGCTGCCGTGGCAGCTACGGCTGCGGCAGCTCAGGTGCAGTCCTTCAGCGAACTCCTCTCAAGGGCGCACAATGAAGGAGCTGGTGGAGGATTGGAGGATGACATACGCGCGGTATCGCAACCCATGGTTCAGCAGCAGCACCAGCATCAGCATCAGCATCAGCATCAGCTCCTGCAACTTCATCAGCAGCAGCAGCAGCAACACCAGCGGCAATCCATCATTCCACCACCTCCCGGAGCCGCCGCATCGAGCGTCACCCTTGGAGCCTCAGTATCACCGCCACCGCCGCTGGAAATGTACTCTGGCCGGAGCACCATTCCGTACTGCGGTTCCCCGCCATTCAGCGTGCGCAGATCAGAAGCAGCGTACAGCAATCGGCAGCACTATCAACCGCAGCCGCATCAGGGCCATCAGGCGCCGCAGAACCAGATGCACGCCCACATCCATCCGCCGCATAGGGCGAGTGCCATTGTGGCCACCTCGCTGACACCAGCGCCCCCATATCCGGTGCATCAGAACCTGTGGTATCGCCAGCAAAGCATGCAGGAGATGCATCGCCGCCACATGACGCCCACGCCCATCGATCTCTCGTCAAATGCCCCGCTGCTAACGAGCAGCCTGCGCAATAGCTACCTGCACAGCATCTGTAATTGCGTGCATGCAAGGAATGGTCCCGTGTCCAGCCTGGATCCCGCCTACTACCCACCATACGACGCGGCCGCCGGAACAGCTGCTGTTCCACCGCCGCCGCCGCCGTCTCAGCAAGCAATAGCACCTCCCAGTAGTCCGGCGACGACATCAGTTGCAGGCGGTACTCAACAACAACAACCCAGTTTCAGGCATGTGCAGCTACAGCCACAGGGGGGGCAGCCACCACAAGCCCAGCAGCAGCAATCGCCGCCGGTTATGCAACACTTGCAGCGGCAGCGTGCGATCCACCATCACATGTTCCACCACCACTACTCACCGCTCCATCTGGAAATCGGATTGGCCACTCCTTTATCCCTGGGATCACGTATTCTGATTGGACCGCCCCGCCCGAATCGTGGAGCCACATTGGTACGAATCTCGCATGCTATTCAAGTTTGTATGTTTATAGTGTCTTTTTGGGTTTCATTTGCAGGAAACCATCGAGCGGAATACCTTGCCGCACAAGTACAGACGCGTGCGGCGTCCCAGCGAGACGGACGAGGATGCGGAGAAATGTGCCATCTGTCTGACGCTCTTCGAGATCGAGAACGATGTGCGGTAGGTTTATAAAAAGAGATAATTAAAGATAAATAATAATTTATACATTTACTTTGGTTTCAGCCGCTTACCCTGCATGCATCTCTTCCACACGGACTGCGTGGATCAATGGCTGGTCACCAACAAGCACTGCCCCATTTGTCGTGTAGACATCGAGACGCACATGGCCAACGATGCGCTGGCTCCTAGCTCCTCCAGCGGAGTGACCGATGCCGCCGCCGCCGCGGCCAATACAGCCGCCTTATGACATTGTGTGCATGGAATCTTTATGTAAAAGCAAAATCCATTAGACTGACTTTGTCGCTGTCGCTGAGAATGAGAAATGGAGAAACTTTTAACCACCACCCTTGAACTTGAAATATCAAAAAGCCAAGTCCCCAATTCTAAATATCTATTTTATGATGAGTGATCTGATCCGGCAAAATATTTCCTATAAATAATATGTGAATGTGAATTTGTGCGTGTGTACAAATTGTGTGTGTCCATGTTTTGTGAAACAAAATTCTTGTGATAAGAATTTCATAAATCCGTATTTGTTATATAGTATTTGTAGAAATTAATTCTAATTTGGCCCCCAATCTTGTTGTTATATTTTTAATTACCCCCCCGAAATACATGATAAGACTCCTCCCTATTCCCCTTGCATTCGCATTGCATTTTATCGATTAATTAATTATTATATTTTTAATCCATTTTCATTATCAAGAGCAATGAATTATAACTAAAATATTTCTCAATCTCTAACAATTATTGCTCATCTCAATATTGTGCCATATGATGATATGTGTTAAGTGATTTTGATTTGATTCTGTGCAATTTTCCATAGCTTCAGCTAGGAAATTGACTTGTGTTTAGTAACTAAACTAAGCTTGGTTCTTATTTTTAAGTCTTGTCAAGCAGCGACTACAAATTGAATAAATAATCACAATAAAGGACTTACTTACTTACTTACTCCCCTTTTAAGGGGTTAAATATTTTTAAATATATATTTTTTTTTATTGCTAAAGGTCATTTAGGGTCTTAAGAATGATATACTAAAAGATGAAGTCCGGGAAAAATGTTTACATGCCTGAATTTCGAGTTCTGCCGCAGGACCTTTCACGATTTTACATACGAATTTACAGCCACTGAAAACTTTAAGCGCGTTTATCTCAAAACCACTTTTTTGAGCTGGCCGGAAACATAACTCGAACAAATCTTTACCGATCGCTTCCAAATTTTTACAGTACGTTTGAAATTGTTGTCCGCAGGGAACTACGAAGGGGTTTTTTTGAAAAAGTGAATAGTTTATTTTTTAAAAATAAAAATGTAATGAATTTCATGGTCAATTTGTGAATTTTTTTTTTTAACTGTCGCCATTTTACGAAAAATTAATTAAAAAAAAAAAACCCCTACGTAGTTCCCTGAGGACATAAATATGGATTCAGAAAATGTTCGGTTTTTGGTTCTAGATCAAAAATTGTAGAAGATACATTTCCGGCCGTGGACCCATCTGAGAAAAAATATGCCACCGCAGAACTGCTGCGGAGTCACCATTTTTTTTTTTTAATTACTTGAAATGTATGTTTTTTGTAGTTTAATATTGATATTATTAAATACTTTTTACAGAATTCAAATAACTCCATTGTGTTTACCTACACAAATTTCGAAAATATGCCTTTATTTTGGTGTTTTACAGTGGTGTAACCCCTTAAAGAGAAACAAGGTTTTTACAGTACGGTGAAGTTGTTTGTTTTTATTTAATTATTTATTTATTTACCATTGGTAACAGGTTATGACGAAATTGAAGCATACAATTTGCTGTATGTATAAGCTTTCGTGAAAAATGTTAAAATCTATAACTACAATTTGTTTTTTAAAAGATTTCTGCAAGTCAACATACTTCTAGAGAACTGGAGAAAAGGTCATAATAAATTCCCATTTCTAACCTTAATGGTTCAAACCTAAAGGCAAACTTTAACTTTTACTTTTTGATGCTTGAACTATGTAAATATATCTAGACTTCTTTTTGTATAATTACAGAAACTGCTTAAACTACTCCTTTCTCAAGCATTTTTCTCTAGGCTGAGCTGCTCGGTCCAGCTTCCGCCGCCTCCTTATCCCCATCCCCATCCCCATCCTCTTTGGTCAAATCAGCAAAAAAATCAGATGCATTGGTGCACTTGGATGAGGGGAGATTGTGACGTTTCTCCTTGTAAGCGTTATGCTTGTCATTGTACTTAATGTCGCCAAAGTCCTCGAAATACTTGACATTCCAAAAGCGTACGTCGTTGTTGTGCGAGGAGGAGGCCAGCAGTTCTCCGTTGCTGTTCACGTCCAGCGACTCAATCGGCATGTTGTGCTGCCCCACAACGCCCAGATTGCGATAGGGTGTGATGTGACATGCCCGAATGTTGCCATCCTCGCCGGCCACGCAGGCGATCCGATCTGTGATGGGAATCATAAGGCTAATGGGGCTCTTGATGCCCGGATACATGTCGCAATGGAAACCGAAATAGCCCCAATTGTAGGTGTATAGACGGCCCTTGGATGTGCCGACCACTAGCTTGGAGTCGCCGCGATAAATGCCCATGCAGTTGAGCTCCTCTTCGTAGGGCTCCGACTGGACGTACATCTTGCGTGCGGCAATGTTAAAGGTCGTTAGGTAGCCATCGGCACTTGTGGCCAGCAGCAGCTTGTTCTGGTCATTGCTTATTAGCTGGGTAACCTGATCCTCCAGTTCCTTGAGCTCGAAAATGGCGTTCTTGGTGCGTAGATCCCACAACTTGACTGTGCCCGCATCATCGCCGGTGGCAAAGAGATTTTCATTGAGCACGTGCAGCGTATTAATAGCATCGTCGTGCGCCGTCTCGTACAGCTTCTTTAGTTTCTCCGTCTCCATGTCAGTGACCATCACGCACTTGTCCTTGGAGCAGGTGAGCAGAAAGCGTCCGTCCTCGGTGAACTCCACGTCGCGACACGCCTTCGAATGCACCTCAATGGTGCGAAGCAGTTTGTTGCCCTCGTTGGCGTATTCGTACAGATGCACATCCCCAATGATCGTGGCGAGGGCGACGATGTCACGGCTTGGATGGAAACTAACATCCGTGATAAAGTCTTCCAGCTTAATTTCCGGCGGGGCGCTGCGTGGCTTCTTTATGGCGGCTATAATGGCACGTACGGTTTCATCTGTTTCGTCGTCCTCGTCCAGTTCAAAGACGGAAGCCTCCGCTGATTCCTTTTGGCTTCCCGACGGACCTTCATTGTCCTTGCGGCGCTTGGCGCTCGTTGCTCCTCCAGCAGCAGCAGCATTGCTACCACCGGCCGCCTCCTCCGCCGCCGCCATTGAGTCATCCGAGTCAGAGTCCTCGGCGTTTGGATCGAAGCTGCCATCGCTGCTGATGCTCTCGTTGCCATCGTAACTGCTGTCGTCGTCATCGTTGTCTGGCTGCGGGGCACCCATGTCCACCAGGTCGTACTCGTCGTTGTCGCTGTCCGATTCGTTTAGCACCTCTTGCTCGATCTCTGCTATCACGCCCACCACCATGTCCTCGTCCAGATCATCCAGTTCCTCAGCATCCGAGGGGGTTTTAAAATTGTTATGCCTGCAAAAAGAGTGCGACAAGAAGAATAATGCTTGCGCTACCCTTAGGAGACGAAGAAGTACTCACGTGTGCATACTATTAGTTACACAAAATGCAGTAATTAAACGCTGATTTTATTTATTAACTGCGCCACGCTCAAATTTGTTTGGAAACCACGGGAACAAGAGGAAGAAACAAGCATGTTGACGACGGGTTGCGAGGATACGGCAACTCCTAAAATAACAGCTGGGGGTGTGGGCTGCCAACTTGGGCAAAAAAAAATATTGTTTTAGCTAGTTAATAATTAAAATTCAATTAATTAATTTTCAATAGTTAAAAAACAAAAAAAAAAAGGAATCTGATACCCGCTAATAAAGTATAAAAAAGTATAAAATGAACAAATTAAATGAATAGAAAAAAAAGCTAAATTGCCCAAAAAACAGTGATCTGGCAACGCTTACAATTTGGAAATGCGAATTTGTTACAGCTGCTTGGCAACGATCCGGCAGCTCTCCATGTTTTTTATTTTGGCATTGCGCGCTTTTTATCCTATCTCTTAGTTTAATATTAAATTGTTTTGTTTACCCCGGCTTATTGTTGTTGTTTGTCAAGGAGTTCGCGCTGGCAGTCGAATGAATCGCGCGAATCGAGATGTCTAGGAAAGTTTTTGCGCCAAGAAAACAGCTCACACTCAGTAGCTTTATTGGTTTGGATAATAATTCCCAAAGTCAAACTCAAAAGAAAGGTACAATTTATAATACATTTTGCAACGAAGAACCTAATTCAGGTACATATTTCAGTGAACAATGCTAAGACCGTCCCGAGTGCTGTTTACAATCCCATTTTTCTGGACTCCTCATCGTCTGATGAGGAACCTACACAGAAATCCGGTCAATCCTCTCGGAAGGATACTAGAGTGTCTCCTAAAAAGCACACCTATCACAGCCTGTCGCAGTCGCCCCTAGCTCCGCCACCTGCCAAGAAGGATTCCCGGAGTCAGACTACTTTCCAAGAAACTCAGATACTTGATGATTCTCCAAAGAAACTGCCTCAAAATGGAAAGAATGATTCCAAGCGTGAAAAGAAATCGGGAATAAGTTTTTTTGATGACTCCCCAAAAAAACAGCCACAAAATGAGAGGAAAGAACCTCCCAAGTCTCCTCCTAAGTATTCCTTTGAAGATTCACCCATTAAACAGAATGGAGGAAAACATCCCTTACTTACTCTGCCAGATTCACCACCGCCTGTTAAAACCGAGGAAGTGCCTGTGATTAGGGACTCGCCAATAACTGTAAGAAATCACACATATAAAAGACTGTTGGATTCTCCTTCTCCACGGGACAATTCTGCTAAGAGGCCACCAATAAGTGTCACTCTGCTGGACTCTCCTCTTCCAGATAGCGCGTCTGACGCTGGACACAAACTTGGTTCGGCCAAGGAAAACTATAGTCCTCCAAGGACAATTTCTCCTCCGCTCTCCGTCAAGCCACAGACAGCTTCCTCTTCTCCAACACCAGCGGCGGCGCCATTAAAACCCCGCCTTAGTGTGGCCTTTGACAATTCGCTGGCCGATTACCTACGCGACCTGGCCCAGAATGACAACTTTGGCATAGATCCGAACCAGCAGAGCGCCGGTGCTCTGAAGACCTCTTTAGGTTTCTTTCGCAGCACCTACATCGAGCTGATGGAGAAGTATTGCGCGTTGATTGACCAAATTCCCGCCATGCACTTCAATGAAATAGCCGGCTTTCAGCCAAACATCTTCCTCAAACTGAAGGTGATGCGCCAGAAGTTCAAGGCGCGGACGCAGCTGCTCCAAAATACGCTGGACAGGAACGAGAGTAAGCGGAAGGCCGAACAGGATGCCCTGGAGTTGGAGGAAATGGAGATGCAGGCTGAGCAGAATCGTTCACCGCCACAGTGTAGCAGCATTCGGGTGACGTCTCTGAATAAGCTCATGCCAGGCACTGAGCTAAAGGAAAGCAAGGATGAGAAAATTCCCAAGCGTGAGGAGCTTCTCCGCAGCCTCTGCGGAGATCCAGATGATGATCACTCGCCGCCACCCCGAAAGCAGAACGATCCTCAATTGCCACGGAAACGCAATGAACTCATACACGACCTCTGCGGAGATCCGGATGATTATACGCTGCTAAGGAAACGGGAGGAACTCATACACGATCTTTGCGAAGAGCCTGAAGACGACTATTTGGCCCAGAGTATGCTGCTGGACGACGACATTGAGGAGGAGCAGATGAACAGGCCCACACAGCCGAACACAGTTAGTGAAATGGACGCGGACGATGATGACTTGGACGGACTGCTGGCGGAGATAGAGAACGAGCACGAGCAGTTGCAGGGCCGCAGATCCGAGTTCAATGGCTACGGCTACAAGGACTTTGAGTCCGTGAAGGTTAAGGAGAAGCCCAAGGAAACGACGACAATGGAGTATCCGAAGAAGACACCGACGACAAATGCTGTTCACTTGGACGATGATGGTTTCCCCGCCTACGATGAGGCCATGTTCGAGGAAATGCATTCGCAGGCGGCCGCTAATCTGACCCACCTGAGTGCCGCCGCGCCCAGTGGCAGTCGCAGCAGCAGCAGCCTCACCCCTGCAAAGCTGCCCACTGCCAAGGACTCGCAGAAGCTATCGGGAAATTTCCATTCGAATGTTCACAATGATGGCATCACCGGGGAATTCGATGGCAAGAGTTTTGAGCACTCCGCTCGCCTCATGCACGGTTTAAGCTATAGCTTTGGCCTGAAGAGCTTCCGGCCCAATCAACTGCAGGTGATCAATGCCACGCTGCTGGGCAACGATTGTTTCGTGCTGATGCCCACGGGTGGCGGAAAGTCGTTATGTTATCAGCTGCCTGCCATCCTGACCGAAGGCGTAACGATTGTGATTAGTCCCCTGAAATCGCTGATTTTCGATCAGATCAACAAGTTGGCTTCATTGGATGTAAGTATCTCAGCAGCTGCCCCTCTCCTTTGCTAGTTTCCATCTAAACTTCTTTCAGATCTGTGCAAAGAGTCTGAGTGGGGAGCAGAAGATGGCTGATGCCATGGCCATCTACAGGGATCTTGAATCACAGCCGCCGATGGTTAAGCTTCTGTACGTCACGCCCGAGAAGATCAGCAGCTCCGCCCGCTTCCAGGACATCCTGGACACGCTGAACTCAAACAACTACATCAGTCGATTCGTTATCGACGAAGCGCATTGCGTCTCCCAGTGGGGGCATGACTTCCGACCGGACTACAAGAAGCTGGGCATCCTCAAGAAGCGTTATCCCAATGTGCCAACGATTGCCCTGACGGCCACTGCCACACCGCGGGTACGCCTAGACATTCTCGCCCAGCTGAATTTGAAGCATTGCAAGTGGTTCCTGTCCAGCTTCAATCGCAGCAATCTGCGGTACAAGGTGCTGCCCAAGAAGGGCTCCTCCACTTTAGACGACATCAGTGGCTACATCCGAACCAAGCCGGCGCACTCGAGTGGGATTATATACTGCATGTCGCGCAAGGAGTGCGACGATGTGGCCAAGAAAATGTCCAAAGACGGCGTCCGGGCAGTGGCCTACCATGCGGGACTCAACGATGCGGAGAGGGAGAGCCGGCAGAAGGATTGGCTGACTGGGAAGGTGAGGGTAATATGTGCCACCATAGCCTTTGGCATGGGCATCGACAAGCCGGATGTGCGCTTCGTTTTGCACTACTCGCTGCCCAAGTCCATCGAGGGTTACTACCAGGAGGCGGGTCGTGCGGGACGCGACGGCGATGTGGCCGATTGCATCCTGTACTACAACTACTCGGACATGCTGAGGATTAAGAAAATGCTGGATGGCGACAAAGCCCTTCAATACAACATCAAGAAGATGCACGTGGACAACCTGCATCGCATCGTTGGGTATTGCGAGAATCTCACGGATTGCCGGCGAGCCCAGCAGCTGGACTACTTTGGGGAACACTTTACCAGCGAGCAGTGCCTGGAGAACCGACAGACGGCCTGCGACAATTGCCTCAATAAGCGGGCCTATAAGGCAGTCGACGCTCTGGAGTTTGCTCGAAAAGCGGCGCGAGCTGTCAAGGATCTATGCAGCGGCCGATCGAGGTTCACGCTTCTGCACATCTCCGATGTCCTCAAGGGCTCAAAGATCAAGAAGATTGTGGATTTTAACCATGACAAGTCGCCACATCATGGCGCCTTGAAGTCGTGGGATAAAAATGATATCCAAAGGCTGCTCCGTAAAATGGTTATCGATGGCTTCTTAAGGGAAGATTTGATATTCACCAACGACTACCCGCAGGCCTACTTGTACCTGGGGCTGAATATCAGCAAACTGATGGAGGGCACGCCCACCTTTGAGTTTACGGTGACTAAAAAGGAGGCCAAGGCCTCGGTGGGCAGCGTCTCCGAACCGAGTGCTGCTGCGTCCAATAGTGGCGGCGAGTCAGGTTTGCAGGAGATTCATGAGCGTTGCTACACGGATCTCCTGGATCTCTGCCGCACCATTGCCAGCCAGCGGAATGTGACTATGGCCAGTATCATGAACATTCAGGCTTTGAAGAGCATGGCGGAGACGCTGCCGCTTACCGAGAAG
The DNA here is from genome assembly GCA_008042655.1 of Drosophila burlai. Lineage (NCBI taxonomy): Eukaryota > Metazoa > Arthropoda > Insecta > Diptera > Drosophilidae > Drosophila > Drosophila burlai. Next base: position 13,912 of record VNJT01008332.1, read on the forward strand.
GACATGTGCAGCATTCCGCACGTGACCAAGGCGAACTACGACAAATATGGCGCCAAGCTTCTTGAGATTACCAGCAACTACGCCTCCGAGAAGCTGCTGATGCAGTCCATAATGGACGAGGAGGCGGAACAGGCAAAGGCCAAGCAGAAACAGACGCCACAGTCGTCGTCGTCCGGTTGGAATAACAACAATGATAGCGTTGATTGGGACAGGGCTGTGTCATCGCAGGGCGGTGGCGGCAACACCAGCGGCGCCTTTAATGCTTACCGTGCGGGCAAACGGAAAAGGATATATAACAAGGGAGGAGCCACCAAGAGATACAAATCGAATGCAGCAGCATCCCCAGCGGCCAAAAGGAGTACCTCCACTCGAGGCGGTCGTGGAGGAGGCAGGGCAGGTGCCAAGCGGGCGGGCGAGAGCACCACATCATCATCGTCTGGCTGGAAAACGAAGAAGACGGGCAGCAGTATGGGTTTCGATTTAATGCCGCTGCCAGGATCAAAGTAACTATTTACTTCGCTATTAAGAGTTTATCACTTACAATTTTTTACATAAACTTTCATTTTGTTAAACAATAAAACCACTAGACTATAATAATATATAACAAATGGATGCAGGTCTCGGATCCTAACTTAAAAGCCTC
>VNJT01008342.1:0-11989 GCA_008042655.1 Drosophila burlai
TTCAATTTAACACGTTTACATGTAGTTTTTCATAATTGTAAGTCATTTAATGTCCCAATATTGTCAAACATGAACGTCATCTCTGTCATGTAAATAAAGGTACGCTCCAGTGGCGACGCACCGATCCGCTGTCGTAGTTCCCATCTGGACTCGATTGGGGGCGGGCGGGGAGCGCACAGCACACGAGCAGAGAGAATGAGAAACCCTACCTCCCCTGCTATACTCCACCAACGGGAGTCGCAATTAATCTGTCCTTACATTCTAACAGAGCACGCGGAAAAAGCTTCTTCAAGCTATACCAACCCGCCACCCTGCGTCGATATAAACATTGGCGGAGAAACTTCGCCACAAGTTGCCCCCCCACTCGACGCAACCAGCTCCCCCGCTAGGCATACGGTAAGGGGTACAAACCAGGTAGCTGGTAGCTGGATTATTTTAATCTTTCCTTACCTTTTAACAGAACAAGCCTCCACAACAAAGGGCAGAGGATAGCTCCACCTCCTCGCACATCCTCGTCGATGTCCGGCTGAGCCTCGTCGATGTCCGGCTGAGCCTCGACCCAAATAATAATACGGCCAGAAGGAAGCAGCCAGTGCGGAAAAGGAAACCAAAACCCTAACCCAGCGCCTAACAGCACCAAAACCAGGTCCACTTCTAGGCATACGGCAAGGGGTACAATATAAGAAGTTAAAGATCTTTAGGTTTTGGTTTTATTTAATTTCGCTCATCACCGTCGATTTGCGGGTCAGCTCACTCGACCCAAAGCCTAGCACTTCGCGAAAGATCTGCACCAGGAAAAAGAAGCCAGTGGTGCGGAAAGGAAGTGCTCGCGATCCGTGGAGGTCAGCACATGTTTCGGCAGATAGCGCAGAACAGAGGCCGGCACCTGGCTCAACTTTTTTTTTGTTTTGATTTGCCCACCGAATAAAAAATAACACTTATCAATGAGAAAATCAATTATTTTAGTTTTAATCAAATAAAAAAAAAATAAAATAATTAAATCCCTACCTCCCCTGCTATACTCCCCCAACGGGAGTCGCAATTAATCTGTACTTACATTCTAACAGAGCACGCGGAAAAAGCTTCTTCAAGCTATACCAACCCGCTACCCTGCGTCGATATAAACATTGGCGGAGAAACTTCGCCACAAGTTGCACCCTCACTCGACGCAACCAGCCCGGCCGTTTGGCCGGACTGAAATTGCACGAACCGTGCGTCGCCTTATATAGGCCGCGACCACTGCTCGATACTTATCGATTGAAAACAGTGTTGCCATATCGGCGGGGCTGCTCGATAACTATCAGCTGGTTGTTGGTGTTGCCAGATGGTGTTTTCTCGCCCATTAAGGGGGGTATCAAGTGTATAAATTAGAAAGAATCAAAATTGTTCTTGATATTCTTGATATTTCATATTTCTTGATATTTTCAAAGCTTAATTCTTCAAAAATGTGACCTCAAAGGGATGAGTCGAAATTTTACATATTTTCAGAGATATAGCTATTTTAGAGACACGTCTTCAATACTGGCTCGGCTGGTACTTTTAGCTAGGTAAAGATAAGATAAGATACATTTTCTTAAAGCGGCCAAACTCCATAAAAAAAGTAGCGAAAATAAAAAGAAGAACTTTCTGACTTTTCGCTTTCGCGGGTACTAACATAAGATAAATCTAGCAAGCGAATCGGGTAAATGCGTTGATCAAGATACTAAGCAGCTGTGATTTCGCAGCGAAATAAATCAATTTAAATATTTCGAAAGCTAGATATGGAGGGAAATTGAAAACATAAAACATTGGTCGCATAGGGCGCTTTTATTGTCCCCAGGAAAAGGTTAATTGTATAAAAGCCGTAATGATAAGGGTTATTATATAGGATTTAATTCACAAAAGACATTTTAGGAAAAGGAAAAACAACGTCTGTGGGCGGCGTCGGCATTGGCGCCTCCTGATATTTGCCTTGAGCTATATAGCGGCTAATACATCAGTAAATAGTATTCCAATATCGAATCCGTTCATGTTAATTATAATTTAACTTTAAAATTTTTATGTTTACATAAAACAGCTGTGCATACGTGTCAGTATGACCCCATTTAGGCGTTTTCCGCCTTTTCCTGGTCCCGAGCGAAATATGTTTATAGCAATTTCGCTCGGGTCTTTCTTAAAGCCAATTTATCTTATGTTAGTACCTATGTAGCTTAAGCCTAAAAATGTGTCGGTTTTGGTTTGGTATCTATGTACATATGTATATATCAATAGAGTTTTGATTGACTCATAATTTGTTTGGAGCCTCACCATTTCATCAAAGTACAGTTACCGTTATCTGCATAGATTTGGATACCCCTCAGATACAGATAAGGGTTATACTACTACTAAACGAAGGAGTCCGAGAAGAGTTACAGAAAGAGGAATTACAAAAAGTATCCATTGCCGCATCCAGGACTTAAAGTCGACGAAAGGAAGAAAAAACTTCTTAGCACCTAACATTATAATATAGCCTATATAACGCCGATCATAATGACGTGTGAAATGCGCAATGTAAGCAACCCGGCCCGCAAATGGTCATTGCAAATAAACACACACTAAATTGAATTAGCGTCAAATATTATTTGTAATATTTTGTATTGAAAAAATGTGATTGTCACCTGTTTTTTATGAGACGTGTGTTTAATAGGTATCACTTAGTTGGAAGCTGTGAACACACCCCACACCTCCCCCCCAATAACGTGCAAATCTGAGCAGTGAGTTCAATAACAAGGTTATACGCACCACACATACACACGTTCATAAGGCAGAGAAAAAATCTTTGCCATTTCCATAAGCTTATTTACATCTGGGATTAACACGACGCCGACTTGCCAAAATAATCGTCACAAGAAATTAGCATTGCCTTGTTGATTGATTATCGCGAAGCATAGAAAAAAATAAAATAAATTAAGAAATCAGCAGAAATATAAAAGAATTAATCACCGCCGAGCATAGATCGATAATTAAAAAAAAATAATAATAAATAAAATACAGCAAGTGGAAAGTGAGAGACTTTTGGGGTGCACTTATGTAGGTGGGTAAAGTAATTTGACCTAGATGAAGTCTTGCTAATTAAATTAATTAATTAATTAATTTAAATAATTCAAATAGCCACTGCTTGAAGTTGAAGTCCAAATAAAAATATAAATAAATAAGATAGTGAGAAACCAATTAAAAATGATATAAAATTAGTATAATTAATGTTTTATTCTCCTTATTTGTTAACATACTTCGGCCTTAAAAAACTAACTTGAATAATGGCACATTCAAATAAAGTCTATCACTTATAGGTGTACGTATTCTTTTACTGTGTTTAACTTAACCACAAATCAAAATAATTTACTTCATTTTTTACGTATACAGACGATCTGGGTTGTGTTTGTATCGATAAAAGAACCAATATAAAAACTTATTATTTAAAAAATAGATACCCGTTTTATTTGAAAAAAAAATTTTACAATTTTAAAAATCACCGTGCAGTTTAAGTTAATTAATTGAAATGCCATATAACACAGTTTGTTGAAAAATTCTCCTTAAAAATATGTGCATGACTCTTGGAAAATATCCTGTGGAACTCTAAATAAGTCCACAGAATTAGCCGATAAAAAAAGACCATTAATTAGTTCTTGTTATTCTTAAATATCAAAATTTGACTTTGTTTGTGTTTAGAGACTGTTTTGGTTGCCTTTCCATACGTCATAAAACAATACATATTTGCTTCACAAACATGTCACGTTTTCAGCCTTTTGTTTTTACTCACAATTATTAATTACTGTCAATTAGTAATTATTGTTTAATCAACACATCACATGATGGTGAGGAGAGCCAACTGCCGAAGCCGAACCAGTTAAACCAAAAGTTAGGATGACTTTTAGCCGAAAAGAAGAACAGCAGATCAGTCAAATTAGCCAAAAGTAAGCAACAAAAAAGTTGCAAATCAATTGACCATGCGCAGCGTGCGCCGATGTGAAAATTTCCATGCTCGTTATTAGCCTCCGAACTCGCTTCGTGAGCCGGCGGACTGATCTCGGGTGGGAGATCGGAGACAGCCGATCTCCGGCCGATTCCCCGATCCCGATCCGGATCGAGTGGCGCGCGACTTCGGCTCGAAAAACGGTTTACATTTTGCAACAAGCGCTAAATTGGCTGGGCAAACAGAGCGGCTTTATTCCGCTTTATTCGCAGGTTCACCCAGTTCGCAGTTCGCAGCTCGACGTTCTTTTTGAAACGCTGTTTATTAGCATACATATTTGCTTAATATATATACCAGATATACCACTCGTATCGTATGCCTGCCAGTTGGTGACATGTGTGTGCCGAAACTAGTAGAGTTTTTGGCACTTTAAGTGAAGTGTGAAGGGAGCGATCGGAATCGCCATGAATTCAGTATCCGCCTAATGGTCACAGCGAACGGTAGCCGAGGAAAGGAGATCGAAGAGCAATCCAGTTACCAACAGTAAAATATCCTTGCCGAATTATGATTACCAGAATACCGCAGCTTTTCTGACTGGATACCAGTTATATCAAATAGGTGAGTCCTGTGGCGGTCCCTGAAAATACTTTGCAAACAATTAACACCTGCGTACCTTACAATTATTGCCGCTTGTGTACGCTTTAAATGTATTAATTAAAACTGAATCGTGTTTAGCCTATGAAGGCTGATAATAAATCTTTTATTGTCCTTCTAAAAAGATATAACAATTAGAGTTAGCCGAGAAGGTGTTTGTTATGACTTCACAAAAGGGTGCAAACGATAGCCAGTAAATTTCCCGAAACATGGAATTTTACGTTTTTTAGTGAATCGTAAATCGTAATCGATTTACCTTGATTTTCAGCCTGATGGAAATAAATAGTTTTTAAGAAATTAATAAGCAGGGCAGTCTTAAACCATTTGTAGGCGTTTCTGAAATCATTTTTATTTCTGCTACTGCTACAATAAAAAATTGATTTAAGGCTGCTTAAATATATGCATATACCGAGCGCATTATTATGCATACAAAATTGTGAAATGACTGTGGGAAATTACAGAGTTCAGTTGAAGCGTCCCGATCATCGGCGACGTCTCCCGACCTGGAAATTCTCTGAACTTCGCATTATTTAAATCGGTCTAAGATTCTCTCGGCTTAGTTATTGTTCTAACCTGCGGCAGATCAGACAAAACGTGCTGCCATTCATATGGGGTCAGTGGACTAGGCGTTGGGGAAGTCTGTTTAATCTAGTGAGTAACTCAGATAGATCTATCTATGGGGCTATCTCTTACCAGGAAATTATCTCAGGGGTAAAAAGTACAAGGCTTTTATTATAAAGGTAGTTCACCTGGTGACTTAATATCAACTACTTATAAACGAGTGCTCAATGAAATAAAATTATTCAATAAATTTAAAATTTTCTATTCTAAATTCACATTACAATTAGAAGTAAGAGTTAATTTATGACAAAATTAATGCTTTGCAACCAGCTGAGACTTACAGAAATCAGTAATTAAATTGTTTTGAAGTTCAGAAGTGGTAATAACCCATTACGTCACTAGAATTATGTTTTTCCTTTCAACTAGTGAGTCAGGTAACCGCATTATATTGCAACAATCTCGTACTCTCTTTGTTATTCATTCCAATTAATTTAATTAAATTTCCACACGTTTATTGTGAGACGATGTAGGAGCGATCATGTGTATTACGCGATCATGTCATGTACCTCGGATGCAAATGAAGAAAATGTGGTTCTAATGCATTTTCTTTTCTATGCAAATACGAGAGCTTTAATTAGCTGCGATTGCTGTTGTGGGAAATGCCTATGACAGCATAAGAAATTCTTAACGCCTATGAGAGTACTGTCCATTCATTGTGGGAAGCCGTGCTGCCAGCCGTGCTGCGACGATAAGTAAAACACTAATCTGTTTGGCCTGTTTACATTCAGTCACGTGCCGAAATTTGTACCTGTTTATTAACAATTACACTTATGTGTATGCATGTATCAGATCAATTTACATCGTGATAACCCCTGGCCCATCAAGCGCCTCTTTCGACCACCTGAGTGTCGTGCGTTAAAAACGAAAACAAATAAAACAAAGATAAATCAAACAAAGTGTCAAACAAACGAAATGAAATGAAAGCAGCAGGGGAGGGGGATTGGGCGAACAAAAAATAAAGAAACACTTAAGCAAACAGAGTAAAAGGCGAATGCGAACAGCGAAATGAACTGCTGCTGGCCGACACGGCGTATGAGTGTTTTTTGGCTGGCTGCGCCTCGTCTTTTGGCAAGTGTACAATTGTACGTAGATCGCCTTGGCAGCACGAGAGTGATATAGAATGGATGTGTACTACCAGCAATGTGAATGAGTCTACTGAACTCTTTTGCACTGCCTCTCGCCAAACTTGAACTTGACTTTGCTGAGAGCCAGGAAATGGATCTCTCGGGATCTTGGGGACAAGTGCAATTGTGGGAGAATCGGACACGAGTACTACGAGAGGGATATTAATAGATACCCTCGCGGCGTTCCTCTTCTTCCTGTTTGAGCGGAAATCGAGTCAGCCCAAGAAATTCTTTGGCTGCCAATTCTTTCGTAGTTCCAACTCGGCCCTTGCCTCCTACACACACTGCACCACTACCGGTGGTTCCTCGGTTCTCAGATCCGATCGCTACGTCTCGTTTCGATATCAAAAATCCATAAAAATTCAGCACTTGATATATTTCCAATGTGAAAGTGCTTTGCCCGCCAAAAACATAGGCATTCTGCCGATTTGATTTATTGTCGGGCTGTGTGTGTGTTCGCGTGATTATATAAAATCCAATTGCACAACTAGTTCGGCATGAGATTGCTCGAATAGTTCATTGTGCAAATTACAAAGTTAGAAATGAGTTTCATCCATCCCGATGCTGGCTTAATGGGCAGCAATGGCAAGCCGCCCGGGCCGTCGGAGGAAGCAGAAGCTAAACCGGAGGAGCCTCATCGAAAGAGTCCCCTAAATGATCGGCTGGCAATAAAGATTGTGATGCTGAAAGTTCAGGTACTGAGATTCGAAAAGCGGAAAATCAATATATGGGCAATTGCCTGATGTCAAATGCCACATTTGTGCCATGTGTCATGACTTTATTTTAATTTTACAAGATTTGAAACTTATAGCTCTTGGCTAAAGTAATTAAAAACCAATTCAAGCACTGATTTTAGCGAAACGTGATGAAGATTTTAATGCAATTAATTTGTATGTATAATGCATAGGATGATCTTACTGTATTTTGCTTGACTTAAAAATATGAAGTTGCTTTTCAATTGAATTGAATTTTTATTGACTTTTTGCATTCTGCATTCTGCTGTTTTTCTGTTTTTCATTAAAATAATGAAAAGTCGCGTTTGCGCGAATATTTTGGTCTTTTTATACTCGAGTTCACTTTGAAGGTGAATCAATAGACCAATAAAAAGTATCTGCCTTAACAAGCAAGACTCTTTGGTCTGCATAATTGATCAGAAAGCTTATACACGACGCAGCTTCTCATATCAAATGGCAGAACACAAACCATAGTATATACATATAATTACACATGTTGAGTATACGCCACGTATGAGGAGACAAAGCTAAAAACACGCAACCTGCTAATTTCATTTAAACTTTCGACAGCCCCAAACTTCGAAACTCATTTAATTCTTTTTTTGTTGTTGTGTGCATACATCTTCCATAAAATGTGTACAAGGGAGGGTTGGGGGACCTGAAACTTTTCTTGTTGTCTGCGTGGCTTTTTTTGTCGTGCCACGCAGCGTATGCGTAATCAACGTTACATCCAAACGGCAGCAATAACAACAATAGGAACTTTCTGGCTAATTTGTTTGCTGCGCGTGCCAATCACAGGTTCTCGTTACAATGAAGATGCACGCGTACAAGCCGTCTCTCCCCCATCTCCATGCGCCTCCCTTCATTGTTGATGTAAAATTTATTAGCGCTCTCATTCGAACAATGACAGATGGCTGGGGGCGGTGGTTCGGAGGCGTGGTTGTCGAATTAGATTTGCAAACAAGCCAACAAGTGCTCACAAGTGCATGACGCTAACTACTTGCTCTAACGGTCGTAATTAGAACAAAGGCTGAAACTAAGAAACAGTTGTCGCAGACGAAATCTTAGGTTCCTTCAATTCTTAATTTACGACCAGAAAACCATTTAACGTATACAAATGTACTTAAACAATATGTCGGTTATTTAATCTGTTCTTTTCTGAGCCCAGTAGAAGCCGCAACTTATGTATTATTATTATTCAAGAAAGTAAGTGGTAGAGTCAAATTACATATAATTTGACTTACCTCCGGCTAGAACCGTCAAAATATCGTTACAAATATTGATATATTGAAGTTTAGATCAATTCTCTTAATGTCGATATTTTTGCAATATTGTAATAGATGGAAAAAGTTTTTGTTTCAGGAAAATATTTAAGAAATTTATATTTTTTTTAGCTGGTTGAAATTGTTTTCAACGGATAAATTGGTATAATTTGTATTTCATTTTTAGTTGAGTTTTTTTATACATTTACCGATACTGAATTTTGTTTAAAACCCAAAGAGATTTACGAAAAACCTTTTAAAAATGTTATCAAACATTTCCTACATATACATTACTGTTTATTTTCCTAATAAATGTATGGGATATAAAAATACTATAGAAGTGAAAAGAATTTATAAAACTGAATAACTATATTAAAATTAGAAATCAACCCACTTATGTGATATTGCTTAGGTAATAACTTATTTAGTTTTAGTTTGATCCTATTCCTTGGAGTTGAACTGAACTCAAGGATCCTCTTTTAAAAAGCCGGCTTAATATTGACAATACTCAATATTCACCGGTGCTTGGTGGCCTTTCAACTTGGTTCCCATTAAACAAGTTTTATTATTTCTCTCCCTTATTACCATTTTAATGGAGAAACTGCGAACGAGAGGAGATAGTGACAGGCACGCATAGGCACGTGCGTCAGCAGTTCGGCTTCAATTGCACCCTGTTATCCTCCCGTTGACAGATCCACAGAACGACCAATTAATCGAGTCAATTGGTGGAATATGTATATTTAATTTGTCAAACATTTACTGCGCCCCCTACTTGTGGCCAAATGAAATATGTGCCGATGGAACAGGAGGCGCACTACGCGTCGCATAGAGGAAGGTCCTGCGGGCGACCACGCTCAACCTTGAGCAGGGAGTCGAGCAACAGCTGCTCGGATGTAGCTCCAAAAGCTTTGGCCTTAGTTTAGCCCGGATTCAGTTAGCCTTTTCGACGCGGGGACAACGAAAGTGAAATTGGCCAACACACGTGACCGACCGGCCTCATTGAAGCATTGCTCGTGAATGAACTCTGAAGAAGTTGCTCTGTCGTCGGCGAAAGCTTTCGCTTTCGTTTTCATTTTCATTCTACTTCGGGTGAAAGGAAAAACGAAGTACTGCCGGCGAAGCTTTTTGCCAGTTTTCCCTGCTTTCCGGCGGCTTCCGTGGCTTTTCGGCAAATCAGTTGCGCGTTGGGCGAACGCCAGCACAAAACGAGTCATTTTAATAGCGCGGACGGAGCTTCGTTTTCAGTATTCAAACAAATATTATTCTTCCATATTAGTTTCTCGAGCAACTTCAATTATTTTTCCACGGTTTATGAAAATATTTTATTCTCATTTTAAGTTAGTTAAAGATTGTTTGCTTGGTCAACTAAATTTAGACAATGTCAAATAGTATTTTTTTAATTACCTTTGCTTGTTTTAACAAAAACTATAATTAAAATCCCTTTTAAATTCTAAATTTGTTTCCCCTATTTTAATTGTGTTGGTTTACGTGTTAACTAAAGTTATTACTATTTCGTTGAGCTTAAGTAAATGTTCAAGATGCTTAAATGTTCAAGATATATTTTTCCTAATCAAACGTCCTCGTTGACTGTCGTTAAAGCCTCGGCAAGAACAATTCAAAATATAAATGAGCTTATTGGCAATCCAAGTGCTTGAAAGATCATTTAATTACTGATAGATAGTGCGTGGGAAAACGAATAAATTTTGAGTTAAATGATTTGACTGCTGCGGACACTTAGTGGGAAACTTCTCGCCATTTCGACCGGGTTCGAACGCATTATGCTCATGGACATTGGCAGCAGCAGCGCGAACGGTATCGGTATCGGCAATGGCACCAGTGGCCATAGTGGTAATGGCATCCTAGTCAGTGGCATTCATTCACTGAACGGTTCCTCCAGCGGCATTGGCAGTGCCAGCAGCGATAAATTGGCAACGCGGAATGACAAGGCGAGCTCCGAGAAAGGCAGCAACGGTGAAGGGGATGCCGATGAGGACGATGCGGATGATGACGACGACGACGATGAAGATGATGAGGATGAAACTACGGTATATATACTCGAGTGGATTTTGTTTAGGCGAATTAGCAGCATATGCATGCGTAATTTTATGCTCGGAGATAATTACAAACTCTCAGCCACAAGCGGAAATCCAAGAGCAAATTGTGCGTGGCCCAGCGATAAGCTGGGCAGGATTTGGAAGGGCCTTGTGTTAGGGTAGGTCAAATTGCAGGACTCCAGAAAATTCAATGCTATATGTGGAATTGTTTGTGACATGTTATTTAGGGAATCTCTGTGGTTGGATGACTTTTAAGGACTTAAAGTATTATTATATTCTATTAGATTCTAACTCTTTATGTTGCCGTAAATACTTACTAATCTTTAATATTAAGCTGTTCAAAAATAGGAATGCTTTAAGGTATGAAAAATGTTTCTAGCACTTGCGAACTTTTATTCGGTTTTCTCGACACACCCTAGCACGGGTGTAATTTATATGTTAGTGTGAGTTACGCGGCGGAACCGTTTGAGGAACGAAAACTTTTGAGTTGGGTTTCTAGCCCGCGCAACCCCACATTCCTTTCCGGCGGAAACTCAACTCCTCTGATCTCCGACTCGCGGTTTTGCTCGCCTGCCTGGCCCCAAACAACAGTCAGATCCATTCAATTATTCAAACAATCATTCACAGATGCGAGTGAGCACCCCAAGGAGCACTTCCGCTGGAGCTCCCTTCTCGGGTGTGAATAAGGATATCGGGGAATGGGATTGAATTCACGAATCAAGGAGAAAATGTTGCCTAAGGCACCAACTAAATGAGGCAAATGACCGTTTTGGCCTGCCTTTTCTTTGGAAAATAAATTTTTCCCATGAGTTTTCCTTTGTGGCGGTCGTGGCTGTTGTTGTCCCTGTTTTTGGCAAATTGTTTGTTTTCGGGTCCACGTCCAGCCAAAACAGATATCGCTGGCCTGCCATCTACAGATATTTTTCACATTTTTGTGACACGATTCCTCTTTGGCTTCGCTTTAATTAAAAATCAGGCGTTGATGACGACATTCCGGCTGCCTTAATTAAGTCAAGTTTTGAAACTAAACACGTTTTCCGTGCCCGGTTCATTTCCGCTCCGCCTGAGCCGAAGGCAAGGCTCCAGGTGGCCCCTGGCGGGGTTACTCCACTCATTAGTGCGGCAGCCACACGTGCTCCGAGAGCCATGCGTATTGACTCTGGAGAATAAGAAGGTGACAGCGGATTCTGTTTAGCATGCGAATGCGATAAACGTCAAAGTTGGAACCGTGTATGCCATACTCTTTCCAGATTATGTAAATGTCGCCTCCTTTTTCTTTTTCTCCCCGACCCTTATGCAAATTAGTCGGCGCAGGACACGCGCTTGCCTCGTGTGAAAAATAAGAGCGGAAAATATATAGATACTTATGTGAAAGGGGATAATATTGATAAATATATTTTGCCTGTCGGTTATTTACTTACAAACTCTTGAGAGTCTGCTACTTCAGATAAACTTTATTATTTCTGTGCCGTTCTGATTACTTATTATATGTTATTAAATATTAACTTGGTTACATTGAAACTTTAACTTTAATCATTTAAAAGTAAGGTATTTATTTACCTTCATGGTTGAGATTTTAAAGTTACCCTTTTATATTTCACCCGAAACT
>VNJT01008359.1:0-11045 GCA_008042655.1 Drosophila burlai
CGCCTCGTCCAAAGGCCGTTGGACACGCAGACTGATCCCCAGCATCGACGTCTGGATGGAAAGGAAGCACGGGCAGGTGGATTTCTACCTGACCCAAGTGCTGAGTGGGCACGGATGCTTCAGGAGCTACCTGAAGCGATTCGGCCACGAGGAGGAGGACGGCTGCCCGGAGTGCGGATCAGGGATAACCGAGGACGCAAAGCACGTCATCTTCGAGTGTCGCCGATTCGACGAGGAGAGGAACGCGCTGGAGGCGGTGGCAGGGTCGGCGATCACCGAGGACACGCTGGTGCCGCTGATGCTGGCGGACCCAAGGACGTGGGACGCGGCGGCAGAATTCTCAGCAAAGCTGATGAAGACGCTGAGGTCCCTGGAGAGGACGAGGAACGAGGGGACGGGCTGAGCGGCCTTCCTTCGTGCGAAGCATTGCTTTGCGGCCGTACCGCACGAAGCGGGCCCTTGCCCCGTCGCGCCACTAAATGGCTCGATCCTGTATGTTGAGGTTGATTGTCTTAGGTTAAATAAATAAACGAATTTAAAAAAAACCCGCACAGTCAGGATCAAATTTTGGCAACATTATAACCGAAGTTTTCACTCCCGACACCGGCGCACGTGTTGTGTTTATGTTTTTCACTAGCTCCAACAACGCGCGATTCAGTGCCTCCAATGCAGCCAAAACACCCGAATTGTCTTGTGGCAGGGCCGATCCCACTTCTGATGTCGGAGACTTAATGTTTTCGATGTTTTCCATCGTGAAAGTGAGTTCCGATCGCGGCAAGAGTTCGAATCGAAGTGCCCGTTCCTAGAGAACGTCCCTTCACCATCGAGCTCATCTTCTCGGTTCTATATTCATCTCTTTCTCTCTTGCGCGACCGGACCACACTCGATGGTCTGGCAACACCGGCTCCAATGCTCTGACAATACCGGCTCCAATACTTTGGATTCCAGGAATAAGAAATATGCTTTGGTAGCTTTGGATTCCAGAAATTAGAAATCAGCTTGGTAGTTTTTGGTAGTTCTAGGAATATGAAATATGCATTGGCAGCCGCCAAATAAGTTGGCGGTTTAATTCAAATAATTCTAAGTACTGCGACATGCTAAATATACATATGCAAAATATGCTAAATATATGCAAAATATGCAAAATATATGCTCAATATGCCTATCATAAATTCATTTCAAAATACATAGTAAAAGCGATTTTTGAATATAAGTAGATACCCAATTTGATATCTATATATATAAAATGCTGTATCGTCGTGTTGGACAGAAAACTCCTCCGAAACGGCTCAACCGATTCGCATGAAATTTTATATGCAGATTCAGTAGGTCTGAGAATACAGGTTTAGTCGCTGCCTACAGACTGTCAGATTAGAAATTTGGAATCTATGGATATGGTAGCCATGAAATTTACGTCAATTTTTGTGTTTTTAAATACCCAAATAATATTTTTGTGGCAGTGCTGGCATCTCGGAATTATTTTTCTTGGTTTTTGGAAAGGAAGAGGTTTCTGTGGCACACATGTGTGTTTTTTTTAAAGGTTCAAAGATTCAAGTTTTAACGTGATTCAATTATGTATGTCGAATCGATCATCAACTCCCGCATAGAGCGGACGCGGTCTCGCGTGAGCTCCTGGAAAACGAAATTTAAATTTTTAATTTTATTTAAATCAGACCACTATATCAAATAGCTGCCATAGGAATATATATATCAATTCATTTAGTTTGTTCGCAATATTTTTTACTCGCAACATTTACCTTACGTCAGTACCGAGAAAGCGGAAAGTCAGAACATTTTTCTTCTTCATCTTCTACTTACTGAAAGGGTATTTAAACTTCGGCATGCCGAAGTTCGCTTCCTTTCTTGTTTGAATTCTTTATCATTAAAGAACATATTCAAGAACAACACCTCATACGCCAAACCCATCTCATGAAGTCTCATTTTTGACATTCCATCAAAATTTAAAAATAGGTAAAAATTAGTACTTCGGTAAAATAGGTATGCCAGCACGTGCAATTTTATTCTTTCTATGTTGTACTGGTCGGTTATATATTTTACATAAAAATCGACCGCAAAGTCAGAATTTGTCTAAAAAACGACATTTTTTTGCAACCCAAAAGAGGTTCTACTTTGAACACGTGTAACTTCTAAAATACTAAACCGATTTGAATAATTTTGGATTCAACCTTTTTGAACTATTACCTGCCAAATGGAATAACAAATTTTACGATCCGTTGTCATAAAAAAATGGATTTTTGTATAGTAAATGTATCCTTCCGGCAATTCTGCGACGTAAAGTTCCTATGACGAGTCTGGTATGAATACATATATCTAATTACTGTTAATTATAATAATTTATTATTTGATTACATAGGGTTAAGTCTTGCTGTCTCAAACTTAGTCAAAGAGGAAAGCCCACTGGCTTTTAAGTAATTCGGTCGATTTTTGTAGCTATGTATCTCGGAATCACTAAACGCGGGCGTATAAGCATAACGACTTGTATAACAGTTATTCTATTATTAAACTACTGCATTAATATGTTCCAAATTTGTTCATACAAAATATATTTGGCTAAAATTCCTATAAGCTTTAAACCCTTTTACGCACTCCTCTGTGTACTCTCTCCGTGCATCGGAATTTTTCGGAACGTCTTGTTCCCAAAAAGAACCATATCGCTTCTGAAATTTAGTAAACATGCAGTTTTCGTCATAGATTATTATTCTTTGTTCTAATCCGGCTGATAATCGCTATTTTCTTCAATCTCACTAATTTGCTTAACATTTAAGTTTTTTATATTTGAAAAGTCAGACTTTATATAAACAAGGAATACACGCTAATGTAAATGTAGCAATGTAATCTCCCAAGATTCAATATGATAGAATTCGACGTTTCATTAAAGATTTAAAGCAAGATGATTATAGACACTTCTAATGAACATTTTAATGCTTTCCCAAAGTGGGCGATAACGCCCCCTTGTGGGCGCTGCAGGTCTCAAGAGGGGCGAATTGTTTGCCTACTGCCAACATTTGGAAAACCTCCTAATTGACATCACCGAACGATACCAGGACATTTTGAACTTGGAAATACTAGACTTGTTGTTGGATCTGCTGGAAGATAACTTTTGGAATTGACAACAAACGAGGAAATAAAAATCAAGTTCAAAAATGGTTACCAAGAATTTTGGCTACAAAAACCGATCTCGCAATTTTCGAAGCATCGATGTTTTTCAAATTTTCTAAAACATCGATGTTTTTTTTGACCATCGATGTTTCTGTAACGTCACTATCAAAGAAAAAAGCAGAGGAAAGTAAACGAGCAAACATTGTTTGTTTTTGAATGAGTTATTCTTTTGCAGTGTAAACATCCCATTTTGAGCTGCGCGCCTTAGTGTAACCGAATTAAACAATGTTTCCGATGTTATGAAAGTGTTATGTCCCTAGAAGGACCTGCGTGCTATTTGGGCTGGCTCCGGCTAGCTCTCTCCTTGGGCCGTGTCTTCCCTAACCCAAGCCCATCACACCTATCAACAAACATCGATGATCGACGTCTCACAACACTCCATACTGACAGACAAACTCACCAAAAACATCTTCTCTCACTCTCACACATATGACTAACACGAATCGGTGGCTCGTCCTGATGTCCTGGAGGCCACACGCTAATCCCTTCCCTACCATGCAGTCTGCTCGCATGTCCATTTCTCGCAGCTGCCCCTAACTCATTCACGCACACACTGATCTATCCACCCATCTTCCCAGTTCATTAAACATATAGAAATAAATAAATAATAATAATAAATAAATAATGTGAATAAATATTTGCTTCAAATCTATACGAGTTAACGACAAACAAAAAAAAAACAAAATTGAACCTAAAACTACAAAAAAAAATTCGGCTGAAGCCTAATGGCTCCCGGTGTCGCCACTCGGGAGGCGTGTCGGTCTTCCACGACGACAGATAACAAAAATCTTCTGGCCAATACCAAATTGGGCAATGCTATATGCCACCAACAAAAATTACTTCGCCGAACTTTTTTGGTTATGGCGAAGGTATATGGGGCCGGCTCAGAACGATCCGGGAAAAAATCTCATCCGGGGAAATATCACGTCCGGGAAAAATACCTCATCCGGGAAAATTTCAGGCCAGGCCAATTCTGAGACCTGGCCAATATTTTATGAGGACTGGGTCTGGTCGAGCCTGGAAATGGAAGCCATTTAGTTCGGGCTTCACCTCCGGACCACGACCACTCACCTCTGGGTTATCCCGATCCGGCTTCCCGTTCTCAATAATGTGCTCCTGGGCAATCCTCCGATTGTTCTTGGCTCTAACTTCTTTCCGGCTTCCTTTGGGCACACGCGCATTTTCAAAAATTTGAAATATTTTTAACGCACTTAACTGTCGCCCGCGTAGCCCGTTCAATCTAATCGCTCTGTCACTCCACCCTTTTCTTGGTTTCTATTTTCCCTTCTCCTTCTCAATCGCTTGACCCGTTGTTCCAGTTTCGAACCATTCCGGGTCAAGAACCTTTATTCGCTCTGTTCGGAAAGGGTGGCATCCCTAAGTCGATATAAAACCTATCGATAGGGTCCAGAGTCGGGCCTGAATAAAGTGGCCATAACAAAAGCAATCCGACGTTATAATATTTAAAATAAACACCTGGAGTGTTACAGCAGAAATAAAAGATACGATTGGTGGTGCTTGTTTTCTCATTATTTGTTATCAATTAATTATACTTTCAGTAGTCTCCTCCCTTTAAAGAAGTCGCTAAAAAATTGCGCTGTGTGCCTGCCGCTAGCTGTGACTTAGAAAATTCATTCAGCAAAGCTGGGCAAAAATAATTTCCGACCGCAGGACTCCCCTAAGCCACGACATTGTTGTTGCATTTCCAGTCGGAATGGAGGCTAAAAGGCCATCGATATATCGATAGGAATAGGGAGAGATAGGTTAGTGAAGAGGGGGTTCATAAGCGAACCGGGATCGATGTTGCCCTGAGCGCCAAAACGAACGGTTTCTTGAAGGCGGAATTCAGGTTCCTCTGCTCCAAATAGAATTAAATTATTTATTTTTAGTATAAGCCATTATTTTGTATACCAGTTTTGTGCGTTACTTACTGTGTGTTACTTACTGTCCTCCGCGTTCCCTTAACGCATTTTTTAGGGATATCTGCAACCCAGGTGCTGCAAAATAAAAGAATTGGTTACGATGATAATTAAATATTTGAACAAAAACCCCCATCTATTTTTTTTTTTAGCTCCAGTTGGGATAGTAGGTAGGATATTGGGATTCAACTAGTCCTGCTTGTGGCCAAACATACCTTGCAAAGCGCCGCTTCTCCTCCGCCGAATTCGACATAGAGTCGTAGCCTTGGTGCTAGCGCATCCCGGGTGTGGAAGATGGGTTCGCCGAGATTGGGTCCGGTAACCATTTGAGTTAAGCAGTCATGTTAGCAATAAGAAATACCTGAAATTTATAAAGTATTAAAAATACGAATCTGAACGCTGAGTAAAGCCGTTTACCTGGGGGAGATGGGACGGTCGCGAGACCGCCTGGAATAGGCTCCGGTCCGCCGGAGATGGGTGATGCCCCAAAATATCCGGGAGGCATCACAATGTAGGGTGGGAGCGTCGTGGCCACCAATTCAGTCCCGAAAGTGTATTTGCGTAGTTTCTTCTTTGTTTGTTTACCTTTTATTTTTGTAGTGATGGGAGTTTTGTGTAGTTTTGAGACGTCCGATATATAGGTATTTGTTAATTGAGCGGACTGCGGGCATCGTGTCGATATATGAGCTAGCCCGGCCTTTCCCAGAGAAACAGTTCCGTAACATTGTTCATAAACTTATTAACAACAGGAAAGGAAGGTAACTTCGGCATGCCGAAGTTTAAATACCCTTGCTGTTAGTATAAGATGAAGAAAAAAATGATGTTACTTTCCGCTTTCTCGGATACTGACATAAGGTAAATGTTGCTAGCGAAAAATGTTGCAAGCGAAAAATGTTGCTTGCGAGAAATGTTGCTAGCAAAAAATGTTGCGAGCGAAAAATATTGCGAACGTACTAAATGCATTTATATGTATATTTCTATGGCAGCTTTATGATATAGTGGTCCGATTTGAATAAAATAATTTCTGGAATAATACAAAATGGCCATGTCCCAAATTATATGAAAATATATTGAAAATTGGTTATAATTTTTTTTCTCAAAAACTTCCGATCGTTCCTATGGCAGCTATTTGATATAGTCGTCCGATCCCGCCCGTTCCGACATATATAGTAATGAGAGCATATAGAAGACTATCTGCAAAGTGTAGAAAATAGAGGCCCTGTATATTTTCCATATGTAACAATGCACGCTTGTATTTGTAAGAGATCGTAGCATAGATTTGTCCCTCTCTAGCGAAACAGAAATAAGAGAATAGGTATAACCATTTTGTCACTTCTTTCATATTCTCAGTCAGTCGCAAATAAAATTCCGCAGCGATCACACGGTGTTTTTCTTTCTTGGCTCTCTTCGAATTCTGCCGCTCAATAGGTTATGGGTCCAGGCATTGGTGAATTCAAGAAAGTTTTGGTTAAGCGGTGTGTGACTCAAGATCAAGAACAATGAGTGCTCTTTATCAAATTGAAAAGTTGGAGGAGAAAAACTATGAGACGTGGAAAATACAGATGCGATCTGTATTGGTGCATTCCGGGCTATGGAGTGTGACGTCAGGAGAGCTAACAGAAGCGAATGTTCCAGAGGGACACACCTGGGTGGCCTTGGACAATAAGGCGTTAGCAACAATAACGCTGAGTGTAAAGACATCTCAATTGGCTTATATCAAGAATTGCTCGACTTCGTTGGATGCATGGAACAAATTGAAGGAGGTGCATCAGCCAAGCGGACCTGTACGAAAGGTACAGTTGTACAAGAAGCTGCTTAACAAACGGATTGTGCAGGGACAGAGCATGTCGACATATATAAGCGGGTTGTGGAAATTCTGGATGGTCTAGCTGGAGTCGGAATAGAGATAAACGACGAGTTACGAACTATCGTGTTGCTATCCAGCCTTCCAGAACAATTCGAACATTTCGTGGTGGCCATGGACACACGAGATCAGTTGCCTACTTTCGAGATTCTCACCATAAAGTTGAAGGAAGAGAGCGAACGAAAAGGAATAGCAGAAGAGCGAATAGAGCGAATTCTAAGGCATTCGTTGTAACACAGAGACAAAACTCGCAGGCGAAGACGTATGGGCAAAAGAAACGAAAAAATATCATTTGCTTTAAGTGTGGTGAACAAGGGCACAGAAAGTCCCAGTGTCGAAGTGCGAGCGAGGGAGATAGCAATCTGTGCAGTGCTGTGCAGAACAGATGAAAGGTGTCATTTGACCAAGAGAAAGCCATGGTGGTTGTGACGCGCAGACGCGCACATATATATTATATTAGGCATAAATAAGTAATGGGAACGATTGAAGACATAAGAATGGAATTTGATTTGAATTAAATGCGCGCGCGCGCCAACGATCGTACACGACGGGTCACACTGGCCGCGATAGATCGGGTGGAGATGCGGGCACACTAGCCCCGCCGAACCGCCATATAAGGCGCACTACAGCTCTACAGAGCTCATTCAGTTTCGGCCGACGATCGGCAAAGGTTCACCTAACCAGGACCAGCGGAAAGGACTAGCAGCCAAGGATCAGCAGTAAGGAGTGCAGCAGAGCCATAGGAGACGGGTAAACGGCGTGGTAACTAACTAATCACAGTAGCCTTTGCGTATTACGTCTCGTATTTAGTAGACCTGACCGGCCTCTAAGCTCTACTCATCAATTTGTAGACCTGACCAGCCTCTAACACTCTTCTCATATCTAGTAGACCTGAAAGGCCTCTAAAACTCTTATCTGTAGTAGACCTGATCGGCCTCTAAAACTCCTCTCATATACATATATAGTAGACCAGACCGGCCTCTAAACTCTTCTCATATATAGTAGCCCTGACCGGCCTCTAAACTCATCTCATCAATTAGTAGACCTGACCGGCCTCTAACACTCTTCTCATATCTAGTAGACCTGACCGGCCTCTAAAACTCTTCTTATCTGTAGTAGACCTGATCGGCCTCTAAAACTCTTCTCATATATAGTAGACCAGACCGGCCTCAAAACCTTTCTCATATATAGTTGCCCAGACCGGCCTCTAAACTCATCTCACTAATTAGTAGACCAGACCGGCCTCTAAACCAGAACGGCCTCTAAACACTCTTCCCAGTTCTTAGGACCTCAGAACGAGCCGATGGAAGGGTCGCATTCGTCACTAGATAACGACGTTACCGGCGACGAAAAATGAAACTATCAGTAATCTGTACCTATTAAGTCAATAAACAGATAGATAATTTGTACCGAATTAGCTAGCGTTCTACTCTGGGACCGGGTCGGAATCTCTTCCAGCAACCACACCTGAACCAAATATAATTTCCTGAGACGAATCCTGGCCATCCCTGAGCCACCCGAGCAATGATAGATCGTCACATGGTACAAGATGGAGAATGCATCGTGAAAGCCAAAAAGATTGGCAACTTGTATTTATTTGAAGGTGGTCGAAGCAAGTGTTTTGCCATTTCAGCTGTTGATGGCGTTTTGTTTCACAAGAGATATGGACACATTAATTTCTCTAGCATGAAAGATATGGTATCCAAAGGGATGGTGCGTGGCATAGAAAATATTGGTTTGTTGGAAAATGTTAACTGCAAAACGTGCATGGTTAGCAAGATCCATGTTCAACCATTCCCAACGGCAACATTTAATCGGGATGAGGAGCTTTTGGAGCTGATACATGCAGATGTGTGTGAACCTTTTCCAGCACTATCTCTGGAAGGTTCAAAGTATTTTCTTACCTTTATTGACGACAAATCCCGGAGGATTTTTGTTTATTTTCTGCGTGGGAAGAACGAGGTGCTGTCAATGTTCATGGAGTTCAAGAGTCTGGTGGAACGGCAGACAGGCAGAAAGCTGAAATGCCTGCGGAGTGACAACGGTGGAGAGTTTGTCAATAAGAAGTTTGACGAATTTCTCAGAAAGTATGGAATTGCAAGGCAGCTAACAATAGCGCATACGCCACAGCAAAATGGAGTGGCCGAAAAGGCAAATCGAACGTTTGTGAAATGTCAAGGTGTCTTCTGGTCCAGGCGGGACTAGGAGATAGTTTTTGGGCAAAAGCTGTCAACAATTCGGTTTATTTGCGAAACCGCTCCCTTACCAGCGCAGTGAAGAGTATGACTCCTATGGAAGCGTGGACGGGTAAGAAGCCTTGCGTGAAACATCTAAAAGTTTTTGGATCTCTAGACAAGGGTCCGAGGAAGGGCAGCAAGTTTCAACGCAAGGGCAAAGAGTATATCATGGTTGGATACTCTGTGGCAGCCAATGGATATCGACTGTATGACCCAGCAGATCGACAACTGGTCGAGAAACGGGATGTTTTGTTTGACGAACATCATGAAGTGGCATCCAAAGATGATGTTGTGCTGATCGAAGTGGAGGAACTAGAAGAGCCCTGCCAGCGAGATGGAACCGAAGAAGAAGAAAACGTATCTGACATATCTGACGATACCGGCAGCTCGGACGAGAGTGCTGAAGATAAAGAGGAGCAGGTCGTAGAAGAGGCATGCAGAGGACCAGGGCCGCCCCAAGATCATCCGGACTGGTCAACCTGGACGTCCAAAGAAACAATATAACATTTTGGGCGCTCTTCTTTCTGAAGATGTTCCCATCCCCTTTATTTGCAAAGAGGTGGTGGAATGTTCGCATGCTGTGGAATGGCGCGAAGCTATGGATAGGGAATATGACTCCCTGGTTGCCAATCAGACTTGGCAGATTACTGATTTACCGAAGAATCAGAGGGCAATTGGATGCAAATGGGTTTTCAACGTGAAACGAGATAAGGATGGCCAAATCGAACGGTTCAAAGCTCGTCTGGTGGCTAAGGGATGTTCCCAGCAGTTTGGCGTAAATTACCTGGAAACATTTTCGCCGGTATGCCGTCAGGAGAGTATGCGTCTAACGATAGCACTGGCGGCGGAGCTCAAGCTATATCTTCATCAGATGGATGTATGCACGGCGTATCTCAGCCGGAAGGATACATAGACGAGAAGAATTCTGACAAGGTATTGGTGCTGAGGAAAGCAATATACGGATTAAAGCAGTCAGGAAGGGCTTGGAACGAGAAGCTAAATGGCGTTTTGGTGGATATGGGTACAAGGACAAGGTAATCTATCCCTAATTCTTGTATATGTTGACGATATACTTATAGCTTGCCAATCGCACGAGGATTTGGAGCAATTACTTTGGGACATTCGCAATATATCAAGGATTTAATGCGAGTCCATGGAAGCGAATTTTGCAAGTCGGCTCTCTCAACTCTCCTGGATGCAGGTTTCCAGATATATTGCACCAGCGACAAGTGCAAGAAGGTGGATCCTACGGTCTATCAATCCGTAGTGGGAGAGCTTATGTGGCTAGCTCTTACAACGAGGCCAGATATATTGCATTCGGTGTCCAAATTGGCTCAACGGAACCAAAATCCGCATGCTGAGCACATGGCTGGCATAAAGCACATACTCAGGTATCTCTCGTCCACGGTTGACATGAAATTACATAATCAGCAATGTGGTCAATCGTTCTGTGGATACGTGGATGCAGATTGGGCAGGCGATAGACTTGACAGGAAGTCGTACACTGGCTATATATACTTGTTAGCCGGTGGTCAAATTTCTTGGCGATCTGAGAAGCAGCGAAGCGGGGCGTTAAGCAGTACCGAGGCGGAGTACATGGCACTATCGGCGGCTTTTAAGGAGGCGATAGTCATGCGAAGGCTAATTTTGGAAATCGGCTGCGGAGAGGACAACACCCCGATCATCGTGAATGGAGATAATCTCAGCGCGCAGGCGCACAACGGACGGAAAGATACAGATACGTTGCAAAAATCAACTTTTTGATGACAACGGACCGTAAAATTTGTTATTGCATTCGACAGATAATAGTTCAAAAGGGTTGAATCCAAAAAATTATTCAAATCG
>VNJT01008369.1:0-15906 GCA_008042655.1 Drosophila burlai
ACTCCTGCGTGGGCGTCTTCCAGCACGGCAAGGTGGAGATCATTGCCAACGACCAGGGCAACCGTACCACCCCCAGCTACGTGGCATTCACAGACTCCGAGCGCTTGATCGGAGACGCCGCCAAGAACCAGGTGGCGATGAATCCCAAGAACAGCGTTTTCGACGCCAAGCGGCTGATCGGACGACGCTTCGACGACTCGAAGATCCAGGAGGACATAAAGCACTGGCCCTTCCGCGTGGTCAACGACTGCGGCAAACCCAAGATGAGTGTCGAGTTCAAAGGCGAGGAGAAGCGCTTCGCCCCAGAGGAGATCAGCTCGATGGTGCTCACAAAGATGAAGGAGACGGCCGAGGCCTTCCTGGGCACTTCGATCCGTGACGCAGTCATCACAGTTCCCGCCTACTTCAACGACTCCCAGCGCCAGGCCACCAAGGACGCCGGGGCCATCGCTGGCCTGAATGTGCTCCGTATCATCAACGAGCCCACAGCGGCCGCACTGGCCTACGGGTTGGACAAGAACCTCAAGGGGGAGCGCAACGTCCTCATCTTCGATCTGGGCGGTGGCACCTTCGACGTCTCCATCCTGACCATCGACGAGGGATCTCTGTTCGAGGTGAGGTCCACCGCCGGAGACACCCATCTGGGCGGCGAGGACTTCGACAACAGGCTGGTCAACCACTTCGCCGAGGAGTTTAAGCGAAAGTTCAAGAAGGACCTGCGAACGAACCCGCGCGCCCTGCGTCGCCTTCGCACTGCGGCGGAGCGGGCCAAGCGCACCCTCTCCTCCAGCACGGAGGCGTCCATCGAGGTAGATGCCTTGTTCGAGGGCCACGACTTTTACACCAAAATAAGCCGGGCGCGGTTTGAGGAGCTGTGCGGCGACCTCTTCCGCAACACCCTACAGCCGGTGGAGAAGGCGCTGAACGACGCCAAGATGGACAAAGGGCAGATTCACGACATTGTCCTGGTCGGTGGCTCGACGCGCATCCCCAAGGTGCAGAGTCTGCTGCAGAGCTTCTTCAACGGCAAGAGTCTCAACCTATCCATCAACCCCGACGAGGCAGTGGCGTACGGAGCTGCCATCCAGGCGGCCATCCTCTCGGGCGACGAGAGCAGCCAGATCAAGGATGTTCTTCTGGTGGACGTGGCTCCCCTCTCGCTCGGAATCGAGACTGCCGGCGGCGTGATGACCAAGCTAATCGAGCGCAACAGCCGCATCCCCTGCAAGCAGTCCAAGACCTTCACCACCTATGCGGACAACCAGCCGGCGGTGACCATTCAGGTGTTCGAGGGCGAGCGCGCCCTCACCAAGGACAACAATGTGCTGGGCACCTTCAACCTGACTGGAATCCCCCCTGCCCCGCGAGGAGTGCCGAAGATCGACGTTACCTTCGATCTGGACGCAAACGGAATCCTAAACGTGACCGCCAAGGAGCAGGGCACCGGCAACGCCAAGAACATCACTATCAAGAACGACAAGGGCCGACTCTCGCAGGCGGACATTGACCGCATGCTCAGCGAGGCGGAGAAGTACGCCGAGGAGGACGAACAGCACCGCCAGCGGATCGCCGCCCGCAACCAGCTGGAGAGCTACGTGTTCGGAGTCAAGGAGGCGGCAGAGCAGGGCGGCGACCGCATCAGTGCGTCGGACAAGAGCAGCGTGCTGGAGCGCTGCAACGAGACGGTGCGCTGGCTGGACGGCAACACCACTGCCGACAAGGAGGAGTTCGAGCACAAGCTTCAGGAGCTAACCAAGTTCTGCAGCCCCATCATGACCAAGATGCACCAGCAGGGAGCGGGAGCTGCAGGTGGAGACGGCCAGCAAAAGGCTCCCAACGGTTTCGGCAAGGGTCCGACCGTCGAGGAGGTGGACTAAGTGATGAAATACGAATATAATGTAACATAATAATGTATTATACTGTAGAAAGAAGTCTCTTATGTAGATCTCAACCAAAAATCCTCAAAACCGAATATTAAAGTTATTTTAGTTACAAATACTACACGTTAATAAATTAATTTTGTAAATATGCATAAAAACTGTGTTGAAAATTTAGATGGGAATTCAATACGATGCATTTCAGAGTTTGAAAGTTGAGGTTCAGTTTTATTATTAAGGATCTTTAGAGAAACTGTTTACTTTTAAAAATATGGAGTATTGTTTTTGGTGAGTTTCTGCTTAACCTATTTGGGCAGACCTTCCCTCTTCGCCCAATCCAGCCAGGATCCCTCGTAGTTTTTGACATTCCGGAAGCCCAAGGCGGCGGCGGATTCTGCAGCCTTAAGGCTTCGCCTGCCTATCTTGCAGTGGAAGATGATCTCAGTGTCCGGCTGTGGCTTCTCCCTCCCATACTTGGTCTTGAAAGCCTGACCGCTGGCGGCCAACTCCTGGCTAACCACGCCCAGGGGAATGTTTATGCTGGAGGGGATTTGACCGGTCTCCTTCAGCTCCTCCGGCTCGCGGACATCGATGAGGAGTTTCTGCGGTTCGCTGGGCAGCTTCTTGACCACGTCGTAATCCACGATTCCGATGGCAGCAGGTCCATTGCTGCTATAAAAACGTTCCAAGAGATTTTTCTGCGGGATCAGTGTGAGCCTTTGTGGGTACATGGCCGTACGGAGTGGAGCCCGTGTCCTTGAGACCCTTAAGGTCGTTAAGCAGTGTCTCACAAGCATATTTATGTTGAGAACGTCTAATAAAATCAACAACAAATAACAATTATTACGTAAAAAGAGAAGAACAACAAATGAATGCCGGCTCACAGCTGTTTGCCACAGAGTTGCCAGACCAATTACTTTTAATGGGAATTATTGAGGGAAATTCTGGTGGTGGGAGTGGGATTCAGTAATTTTTTAAGTGGTGAGTTTTTACTTTGAATATATTTCTTTCTTCATCTACTCGGGCAGACCCTCCTTCTTCGCCCAGTCCAGCCATGAACCCTCGTAGCTCTTGACTTTCTGAAAGCCCAAGGCGACGGCGGTTTCTGCCGCTTGTAGACTCCGTTTGCCACTCCTGCAGTGAAAGATGATCTCGGTGTCCAGCTCAGGTTTCTCCCGGCCGTAGTTGCACTCGAAGATCGACTTGCTGGCAGTTAACTCCTGGCATAACAGAGCCAGGGGAATGTTGATGCTAGTGGGGATTTGGCCAGTCTCTAGCAGCTCTTTAGGCTCCCGAACATCGATGAGTAGCTTCTGTGGTTCACATGGCAGTTTCTTGACATAGTCGTAGTCCACGATTCCGATGGCAGGCGATTCTTGGTTACCAAATAAGCGTAATATTTTAGCTTTATGGGAAACTAAAGTTATTATTTGTGGCTTTTTCACCATGTGTGCTGTTGAAGCCACCAAACAGCGTTTTAGCAGCATTTTTGTAGATCAATTTATATTTTTGGAAACTTTTTAAATGATTTTTATTATTTTCCTCCAGCTTACTGTGATATTTTTACCAGGGGATGGGAAAGATGTATGTATACTCCTTGAATCTCATGAAATACAAATTACAAATATTGCGCCAAGGCTCAGCTATGGAATGATCCTCCTTCGACTACCTCTCGATACCAGGTTCTTGGGGAGCAGTCACAGAATACAAGAACATAATAATAATAATAAATACAATAGAATATAATGCTTACTGACGCAGATCAGAGCTGAGCGAAAATCTGTTGCCAGGCCGGCCAACTAAAACATCACTCTCCGACTACGTGAAGTGTGTTGTGTGTATGTCAAGGCCTGTGGCCCAATCGCTTCGCAGAATCACACCCGTCACTGCCAGCCTGATAAGTTCAACGAACATGGCTCCCGGCTCCCGCCGGCCGGACTGGGCTTGATTGAATCAATTAAGCGGAATGGATTGCGATCCCGGATTCGCCGCGCTCAAGTAAACATTTGTCGGGGTGTGCGAACGAACGAGAGCATCTCCAGCATCGGCGCACAGCGGCACGCGCTTGTCTAGCCCGAAAGGTTCTTGGTTTCGGGTGCCGGTGGCGTGTTTACCATCCGGAAAGGGGAATGGGAATGGGAATTGGATGCTATGGAAGTCCCCCTTGCGGTCATTTCGCAACGATAAGACAGCCGGCCGGCCACAGACGTAGTCTTCCTGGGTTCTTCGCCACACAGGGGGGTTCAACGACTCAGGGCAGAGGTTCTGGCCGGCGTGGTTGTAGCGTGGCTTATCAAAGACGCTCCTCCTGATAAGAACTCCTAGCCAGCCCACCTCAACAATCGCTGCTCTACTTAAAGAGCGCGTGCCGGGAATCAGTTAATTGCCGTCGTCGTTGTTGTTTTGGTTTGTTCTCAAATATATTTCGACTTTTTATTGTAAAAAATATGGCTTACGGACTACAGAGAAATGGCAACAATACACAGTTTTAGCTTCGCAGGACGTTGTTCACAAAATACATTTGCCTGGGACACGAGCGTCTAATGCTAATACAACGAGTGATGTGAACAAATGACAGGACTTTTGCACTGATTCGGTTCATGATGGGTGCTGGCTGCTCTCCTTAATGGGAGCCAGCGATGTGGCCAAGCGACTCGCCCACGCGGATCTTTTGGCCCGCGATAATGTCGAACTTGAAGTTCTTGGGCGCCTCGAAGAGAAGGACAATGGTGCTGCCCATATTGAACTGGCCGACAAGCTCACCCTTCCCGAACTCCTTGGGCGGCGCCCCTTGGGGAGCCGCCTGGTCCAGTGCGAGTTCGTCATACTCGTAGGTACTGGGCGGGTGCTTTCCCACGTTGAAACCTGTCCAGCGGTTGGTCTTCAGCTCGGCATCCATGTAGATCTCCACAGAGCCCACGTTGGTGGCGCCCACGGCGGTGTAGGAGAAGAAACCGTGTTGCCATTGTCCCATGTACAGAACGCGCTCGTTGAGGCAGAACAGGCCGGGAAGCCAGCCAGCCACCTTGGGGCTCACAGACAGCAGTTCGCCGGAAAAGTGGCGACGGATGGTGGGCTGCCAGGCGGTGGGCGAGTGGAATCGGTGGTAATCTCCCGGGGCCAGGTATATCACACATTGGTACAGATCCGTGGAACCATCGCTCTTCTTCTTCAGAGCCTGCGCATAGGACTCACCCGAGTTGGCCTGTTCAAGCGTCTGCAAGGGGCCCAGGAAGTCTTCGATGCTGTAGTTGACGCCTTTGACCTGCTCGATCAGCGAGTCCGAGGCACTGCCGAAGTGCAGGACCTTTCCATCGGCGGGCGAAACGAGGGGAGCGTTCTGGTCGATAATGCGGGCGCCCTCCTTGAGCGGGCGTGTGAAGAATTCGGCCAGGCTGTTGTAGTGCTCATACTCCGGATACTGGGCCTCCGACAGGTTCACATTGAACGTGTTGGAGTACCAGCCGTAGACGTATGGACGCAGGGTGGGCGGCAGATAGCAAGCGGCCAGCCAGCCCCAGCAGCGACTGAGAATACGCAGCGGTAGGGAGCAGTAGATGCGAGACTGCAACTCGGAGGCGGTCCTTGGCAGGCCGTTTCGTTCGCAGCGCTTTTTGTGCAACTGCCATTCGATGGCCCCGAACACACAGATGCCCATGGGTGCCCAGCGCAGCAGGAAGCCGGTCCAACGGGAGAGTACATTGCGACGGAGTTGGGCTACATCCTGGCTGGGATTCGGTGTATGTTTCTGGTTGTGCGGCAGCGGCGGTCGTCGGTGATGAAGGGGTGCCGCCTCCTTAGAGGTGGCATTCGAGGAGAACTGGCGAAAGTGACGCACCACCGGCAAACTGCCGTTCTGCGCCTGAGGCCCCTGTGGGCCCTTAATGGCCTGGAGCTGGAGCTGGGTGGGCTGGTGCTGCTGCTGCACCACCTGCCTGAGATTGCCAGCCTTGAGCAGGAAGCGGCCACGAGGTACGAAGTAGGAAACCATTGTTGTTGCCGCCGTTGCGACAGACCCCGCCGCTCTAATCACGTAATCACGTCTGTATGCCAGATAAAAATGGCACGATGTGTATGGAACCGGGAACTGGTCAGTCGTCGGCCGCTTCTGTTGTTTAATCGCCGCAGCGCAATTTGGGGGGCCTTTGGGTGACTGGAAACCGCAAATCCGGCTACTGCCTAGAACAGAGGCAAATCAAAACACTGGCATGCGATGGGGACTCGGACGGAGGCGGCACTTTCAGTCGGAAGCCTAAGTGGGGGAGGAGTAAGGAATCGTGGAGGTTTCAATTAGTTGCTTCCGAATCGCTGTGCTGCCTGCAAGAGACTGAAAGTTTTCCATGGGGTTTCGAAACCGAAGAGGCGGCAATGTGACCAGTGCCAGTGCTGCCCCCAGACTCTGCTCGCCGCTGATCGAGTTTAGCCTCAAATATACATATAGCTAGATTACAAGCCGCCACAATCTCTGGGCTGTTGAAATTCTCAAATACTCAAATCTTGATAGCAAATAGTACTCATGGAGAAAACAATATTCGCAAATTCCCTGCTAGATTTCCCATGCATGGTATTTCTTTTTTCTGTACCAAAGCCTAGATTAAAATGTTAATGGCTCAATTCTTGCAAAGCTCTTATCTTTAAAGCTGACACTGAACAATTGATTGCAGAAGTCAATGTCCTTAACCTCTAACACTTTCCGCAAGAGGTGGTCGCTTTAACTACGTCATTTTCTTAAATTTTAATCTTTTATTCATGCTTTTAATGACAAATAATTCAATTGACGTATTTAGTTTCATGTATTCTAGGCTTCGCAGCATCATAAAAAAAAAGTTGATTACGAATTTTAGTGATGGTTATTAACAAGATTAAATTATTATTATTAAGATTACATTTTAAATACACAAATTATTTTTTTTTAATTATCAAAGGTTTCACTTATATTGGTAACTTAAATCTGTATTTTTAGGTTGATCCTGACATTTTTAAACATTATTATCATTAACAATAAATTATTTCAAGCAAATCATTTAATTTTAAACGTATTTCAGATATCAACATACTGAAATGGTTGTTATTTTCATAATTTGAAAAACTGACTCCCAGAAAGACAGCGGAAAATAAGCTAAACTTTGCTATCAGCGGCAAGCCAGGCTGCCAGCTCTGGCGACGACACTGCGTCTCATGTGCTTTATGCTTACCAAAACAAAATAAAAGCGAAACCACTCGAGTTCTCTGGAAACGGCTTATCAACAACAATAGTGGTCAAGGTCTGCGGCTCCACGGCACGCTCAAGCCGCTCCTCCGGACACTCTTGGGGCAATGTTTTTGTTTTAAAACTGGTTTTAAACGTTCTTTTTTCTCCGCTTTTCGACGCTTGACACTTTTTGTCCGATTAACTGCGTCGTGGTCGCTGTTGCTTCCGTTTCTTGGTCGGGCAGGGGTGGCAACTCTGGCGCCAGCTGCAAACAGCTGATGAATTAGTTGTGTTTTCTCACTCTCGGAAAAAATTGAATATAATTTCATTTGAATGCACGGATCGCAGAGCCAGCACCACATATAGCAGCCACAATGACCGAGGCGGAGAAACAGGCAGTGTCCTTCGCCTGCCAGCGCTGTCTGCAGCCCATCGTGCTGGACGAGCAGCTGGAGAAGATCAGTGTCCATGCCATGGCGGAGTTATCACGTAGGAAAAAATCCAGCAACCAGCGAATGGTCGTGCCCTAATGAATCATCTTTTACAGTGCCCATCTACGGGGACAATGGAAACACCCTGGACCCGCAGGACGCCAGCAGCTTCGACCACTTTGTCCCACCCTACAGGCTAACTGACTCTATCAATGGCACTGGCTTTATGCTGGTGTCCGATGGTCGGGACACCAAGAAGATGAGCGCCGCCTTCAAGCTGAAGGCCGAGCTCTTTGACTGCCTTTCCTCAAACTCCGAGATCGACCATCCGCTGTGCGAGGAGTGCGCCGATTCCATGCTTGAGATCATGGACCGAGAGCTGCGCATCGCCGAGGACGAGTGGGATGTCTACAAGACGTATCTCGACGAGCTAGAACAGCAACGGGAGGCGCCCAACGTGGATGCGTTGGACAAAGAGCTGGACGAACTGAAACGGAGCGAGCAGGAGTTGCTTTCGCAGCTGGCCAAGCTAAAGGAGGAGGAACAGTCGTTAAACGCAGCCATTGCACAGGAGGAGCTGGAGAGGGAGCAGCTGCACGAGCAGGAGGAGAGCTACTGGCGAGAGTACACCAAGCATCGGCGTGAACTGATGCTAACGGAGGACGATAAGCGCAGCCTGGAGAGCCAGATCGCCTACTCGCGGCAGCAGCTGGACAAGCTGCGCGATACCAACATTTTCAATATCACCTTTCACATATGGCACGCTGGCCACTTTGGCACCATCAATAATTTTCGGCTGGGCCGCCTGCCCTCCGTCTCTGTGGACTGGTCTGAGATTAACGCGGCTTGGGGCCAGACGGTGCTGCTGCTATCCGCCCTGGCTCGCAAGATCGGGCTCACGTTTGAGCGGTACCGCGTGGTGCCATTTGGCAATCACTCGTACGTGGAGGTGCTCGGCGAGAACCGGGAGCTGCCGCTCTACGGCAGCGGCGGCTTTAAATTCTTCTGGGACACTAAGTTCGATGCTGCCATGGTGGCTTTCCTCGACTGCCTCACCCAGTTCCAGAAGGAGGTGGAGAAGCGGGACACCGAATTCCTGCTGCCCTACAAAATGGACAAGGGCAAGATCATCGACCCCTCCACGGGCAATTCCTACTCGATCAAGTAAGGCTTGCGCTTGCAATAACTATTCAACATTCTCTTTAACATGAGACTATTCCAATGTCTTGCAGGATACAGTTCAACTCTGAGGAGCAGTGGACGAAGGCTTTAAAATTCATGCTGACCAACCTGAAGTGGGGCTTGGCCTGGGTCTCCTCGCAGTTTGTGTCGCCATGAGGCAATCATTTATTTGTACAATTCCCTACATATTAACCCTACTCTTAGTGCTTAGTATTATTTAAAAACAACTTTTAAATCTGAATCATCCAAATTTTTAATGCTGAAGTCGCTTCTAGTTCTTGATGGCCTTTTTCTCTGACTCCTCTTCACTGTCGTCTGTGTCAGAGTCGGAACCGGAGATGTCATCGCCAATCCAGAGGGCTCCCTTTTTCTTCTTTTTGGCCTTCGTCTTGTCCTCGGTGGGGGATTTTCGCTTGGTACCGCCACTGGTGGAGGGCTGGTCCTGGGCAGTCTGCTTCTCCTTATCGATCTCCTCTGCCTTCTTCAGGCCCTCCTCAAAGGCATCGTTCACCTTCTCGGTGAGATTGGCCCTAGCCTCCTCGTATTGGTCATCCTTGAAGTCGTGCTTGGGCACGGCCAGAAGTTTCTCGATCTTTCGCTTCTTACGCTCCTCGGCCTCACGTTCCCGCTCGCCTTGCTTGTCCAGCCAGGCGCGCACCCGTTTTTCCTCGTTGATGTCCCGCAGTCGGCGTCCGCTCAAATCACGGCAAGCTTCGCGATTGGTTGTCTTCTCTATTTGAGCGCCAATAGCTCGAAGCATAGAACCGAATCCACCCTTGCCACCCACCTGGCGGAGGATACAGTGCACATTTCCGTGTGCGAGGAGTTCGCTTTCCAGCCGTTTGCCATTGCTCACCAGGTAATAATCCCCGGACTGGAGGTTCTGGAAAACGAATAACACCAAAGATCTTTAGGTAAAATCGTGAAATTATTCCTGAAAACACGCGCACTTACGGTTTGCTCCTCGATACGCCTACATAGCTCATCAAAATCGCCATTATCCCCGCAGGTAATTAAATGTTTACTGTTTATAAAAATATTAATGACCATTTCTACGTTCTCCGCTATTTCGTTTTGTGCTGTATCGATAGTACCGATGTTTTAGAAAGAGAAGTGAAAGCCTTTATCGATGGTGCTAGAGTTGCCATCTTTCTATTCGATTGTTGCTAGTTTATTTCCCCTCGCATTCTCACGGTTCGAAATTCGACCCCATTTTACATACCGATTGAATTTCGCATAGGAAAATCTACACCATTGTTGTTAATATGCTATTTTTGCAAAAAATCAATCGATAGTATCAATTTCCAGCTATGTTCTTTGTCTACGCCCTTAATGCCACAAAAGAAAGTTTTTCATGCCTTCCACTTATTCACGATATTGTATTGTAGCCCTCAGTGATGCTGAAAACATCGATAGGTCGAGCTTGCATCACTCGCGCGCTCAAAAAAAGGGATCCAAAGGCCCATTTGAATAAGTTTTTCTTCTAAATGTGAATTTATGTAACGATAAAAACTTTTTATACATTTTTCTTGCGGGCTTATGCATAAACAGGTTTTTATGTACTGTAATTCATGTTATCGTCTTGACAAAAATTATCGGTATTCCGATATTTGAACTAACAAAAAATCGTCATATATGTAAATATATCATCCTTAGAGGAAATATCGATATATTGATATATTATCAAGTTTCTACATTTACGTTGGTGGGTCAAAATACTATAAAATGTATGGGTCATATTTTTTGAATGACCTCATTTATTTTGGATGAAGAAATATGGAACAAATATATTTAAATATGTAGCAGTGGAATAGGAACATTAGTCCCTGGAAAAAACGTTAATGCAAACAGTGCAAAATTCTTAAAGAGCCGGTTCGTGCCTATTTAATTCACCACACCTCCTTTGATATTTTTTACTTGATATTTAAGATTTTTGTATTAGTCAAATTAGTTTTTAATATACGATTGTAAAGCTCTGAATTTAAAAAAAAAAGAATAACGCGAGTCTTGGATTAAGCAAAAAGTTACATTAAAAGTAAGTGTGGCCGATTTGGCAGATCTCGTCATGATGCAAATGGCACAGGTTATCCAGCTTCTTCTCCCCTTTGGCGAAATTTTCCAGGTAGTGCACCGTCTATTATCTATGATCCTTGCCTAATATAGCCCATACTTAGGGACAATTATTAATCCAAAACGAATCATCAAAATCATCTTTTGTTTCAAATATTGCCAGTTGTCAACAATGTATGACGGCATCAATTTCCCTCAAAAACAATTCAGAACATGAAGTGGAAAGAGCAAAAGAGAATAAACAAGTTTCCGGTGCATAACAGATTTACTAACTGTATTAAATATAATAAATCAACAACTTTTACTTATTTTCCTGAACTTTTTCTATTCTAAAAATGTATATCGATGTATCGCATAATTGAAAAATTCGATTATGGAATCGATTTTATTTCCAGCTCTATTGTCCTTTCCTACTATAACAACTTTTGAATTTTCCCTCAATGCAAGTAGACTAATGGATTTTTCCCAAAGAATAATTTCAGAATATAAGTAATAAAATACATATGTATATAACAAAATATAATTTATTCTATTTGTTACACGAAAGTATATCGATATATCGATGACTTTATATAGCTCACATCGCCTAGATTCTAGGGGTACTATACTTCCACCGAGTCCACTGTGAAGGGTTTGTTCAAAGTGAGTTGACGGTCTGCTCCGAGAATGATAAAAGTTGATCCCCCGCCCAGCGGAGCACCCCCCCGCTGATTGGATAACCGCCGTGGAAAACGCCTCAGACTATCATTAGAATCAGCTAACCGTGTGGAAAAGCGCGATTATCAGTGCAAAAAGATGGAAAACGAAACGTGATTAAATGTCGCCATCTTGCGGCACACACATACACATGGGACAGATTCAGAGTGTGCGTGTGTCTCGAGTCGTTGCGTCACTGAAAAAGTCGGAAAATTTGCCAGAATTTCCATTGAAAACTCAGTAAATAGTTATTCTCCTCGATTGGCAGCGATTTGAGTGTATTTCCAGTGCAATCGCAGCTTTTTCGCACGTTGTTACGTAACTTTTCTGAGGCGGCGCAGGCGGCGTTTAGCACTGACCACAACCAGCACTAACCGATAATATATCTCTCGTCTATATCTTTTGCAGAGCCGTGCGCTAGCTTCAATTTTGTCGTAAGCCAACAAAAAAAGAAAATCAACCGAAAATGTTCGTGTCGACAGTCTCTCGCATTGCCCCCGTTGCCAGGAGCGCTGTAAGTAGAGCCCCCCCCTTCTGTGCGTGTGTACACCTGTGAGAGATAAAGTAACAAAAGTTAAATTTCTAATTTGAGATTACATAATTTGGGAAAAGTGCATCGATTTTCTTCCATTTCTATGCTGGCTTGCCGCTGTGGTGAGCTTCCACGGGTCGCGGTGAAAAAACACGGATGGCACACAGTTACATAAGTTGCGGGTCGAATTTTGAGGTTATGCGCACATTGCGGCTGAATGCGAATAATTAAATCCATTTGCGAGGTGTAAAGGGATAATATACAGGGATATAATATTGGCTTTCTTTAGCTTTTACAGTTTGTCCACAGACTGTCTCACATGGCATTGTATAACAAGTCGGTGTTTCTTTGGTTGAGGTTAGAACTGGCGAAAGCTTTCCAATGGCTGAGTGGTGGGTGAGGGGGCGCAAGCGGGGGTATAGGCAATAATTATTAAGTTTTGTTTATAATATTATATTGACAAGAAATGGGAATCTCTTTTCATTGAGGGAACTAAGAAACACCGAGTTCTAAAAGAACAACAAATGACATGGCCAAAATGCCAGTCTAATAAAAATTACTCAACGATTGCATAACTTTTGGCCAAATGCTTTACTATTGAACAGTGGCAGGCCAATGAACTAGCAAGTCAATTTAAAGGGTTTAGTAAACCTAAGAAATTGCTTAAAGTTTGGGGATTTCAAATCTTAAATTTATTGAGTGATTAAATTTCCTTTAAAAGTTGTAAAATGTTATAAGAAATTTAATAGTACTTTTTTTGTATTACATTTTTAACATATTTATAATAATATACAAGCAAAATCAATTTAATCAGTAAAGTATTAAGTAAAAAGAATGCCACAAATACCGATGATATTTCCTAAGATAACAATTTTCAATACAAAAAAAACTTCAGGACTTCAACTTCAACTTTATCTCAATCAAATGTACACATGAATCCACGTTCTGCTTTCGTTATATAATAATAATCAAACACTTTCTATCAACGATTTGCAGCTCCTCGCCAGCTCCAAGCAGTACTTGCGACCATTGAGCAGCGCCGTCATCAGCCAGAGCCAAACCTTGGCCGCTCAGAACACAGCCCCAGTTGCACTGCTGCCACAGATCCGGTCATTCCAGACCTCGCCAGTCACCCGTGACATTGATTCGGCTGCCAAGTTCATTGGTGCTGGTGCTGCCACAGTCGGAGTTGCTGGATCCGGTTCGTATTGGTTTCGTTTTGTCATTCATTCCCATCCTGTAAATCCTCGGGGAATCTCCGGAGTCTAACGCTTCTCTTGGCAGCTCTACCAAGTCAGTTACAATCTAGCATCTGGGGCACACACAACGAGTATCTGATTACTCTTAAAAACAAATGCCCCGGGAAGGTCTGAGAATTGGCCAAAGTCTCCTTTGTGGCGGGACTTTCATTTCCTAGCAGGAAACCTGTGTGATTGCAGGGCGAAAGTACCAGAAATCCTGTGGCCACGGTGTTGCCGTTGCCCCCCAGCGACCGCCGCCTGGTTGCATTGAAAGCTTTCGTGGCCAGCCGTTTAAGTGCGATGTGCTTGCTGCCCCCTCGGGGGCAGAACTCAATTCAGACTAATCTGTGACTGACTTACCAGGCGACAAAGAAGCGAAAGGCGACAGAGAAGCCCTTGAAGGGAGCTGTGTTTATACTTGAAAATCACCCGAAAGATATAATAAGCACAGCTCAAGGCTTCGGCTTTCGTCGAAGATCATTTTTCATTGTTTACTTCGAACATGGAACATTTGACTAATGCCTTTATTTTTGTACTCTCTCTCTCTCTCTCTCTCTCTCTATTTCTGATAACGACAACGAATCAATGCAACAGGTGCTGGTATCGGAACAGTATTCGGTTCCCTCATCATCGGTTACGCCAGGAACCCATCGCTGAAACAGCAGCTGTTCTCCTACGCCATTCTGGGCTTTGCCCTGTCTGAGGCCATGGGTCTGTTCTGTCTTATGATGGCCTTCCTGCTGCTCTTCGCCTTCTAAGCGCGCGCACTCATCGAATGCTCGTCCTTGTTTCCTGCAATCGTGCGTGCGTGCGAGTGTGTGTCCCGTCGTCTGTCAATCGATTTGGCAGATCTGGCGGGCGTGCATCCGCATCCGCATCCCAGCGGTGGCAGAGCGAATGAATAGTAGTAACCAACAACCAACAAAACTTCAACAACCAGAACAACCAACACCTATGTTCGTTTTCGATTATTATTGATAAAAATGATTGAATAATTGATAGCAAACAAGAACATCCTGTACCACTATCTAATTATAAATACCAACAACCACATAATATATGTAATTTTGTTTTTAAAAAACATCCGAGAACGCAGTAGTAGTCGCTTGAGAGGAAGAGGAGAAGAGATCAGCCCGAAACACACATACTTTAAGTTGAACAACGCGAGGAGAAAGGAAATTGGATAGATGACGGAGACCTTGGCACATTCACGACCGCCGAAACGTAACGAAATGTAAACGAACGCAAGATTAAAATTAGATTTTAATTGAAGTTAGCTCACCATCAGTCACAACCAACCACAGCCACGGATGGAGTCCACAAAGCGCAACGCACCACTGGCTGCAAATTCTGCAAAGGAACGAACGCGTCCGCAGACCAAGGCTCTCTCTCTCCCCACGAAGTTCTTGGACATCAAATATCCAGCGGCAGGCAATCAGACGTGAGCGAACCCTTTGCCTTTCGAACACCTCCTGGATTTGCAGTTGAGTGGCTTGCGTGGGCGCTTTGTGCCTGGACATAAATCTGGCGGAATGTGTGTCGTGGACTGAGCGCGCGTTATGTATGGTTCTGCAAAACTTTATCGATTTTATGTGGCGTGTACTGAGGAAAAACACCTTTGTTTTGAGTATTTTTCTTTGTTGTATTGAAAGAAAATCAGTTTCCTTATTGTAAAAGCAGTTGATTTTTTATTGCCACTTAATATATATCATGATTATGTACCAAAAAAGTTAAGCAAACGAGCGGAGCTGAATTGTGAAATAAAGGAATAATGAATGTGTAAGGGAATTGAAAATGGTTTTATTTCAAATTTGTTTTTGGGAAAGGTTTTTGCAGAGGTCTTATCGTATCGGACAGTGTATTTAAAGTATTAAACTTTGCGCGCTCAAATGCAACTCTGTGCACTAGTAAAAATTTGCTTGAAGCACCCTGTGATTATTTATTAAATTACCGATAACATTTCCATGGTAAATTTACCCTCGATAAAATAATAAATAAATATCTATACGGATGACATTTTTTAATCAAAGCACAAAATAATAAATGAAATATCAAATAAAAATATTGAAATTTCGATATTTAGGTTGATACAAATATATAATCTTTAAAAATATCGATATCTTGGTATTATCAACAACCCTAGCAATTTACCATCTCTAATCTATTCCCACACGTGTGTTTACGTTTTGAAAAAAACCTTAGTTTTGATAATTTGGCATGGATTTCGCCAAAAAAATACTTAGCAAGTATGGCTGGAAGGAGGGTGAGGGACTCGGCAAGAACAACACTGGCATTGCCGCTCCCCTTAAGGCCAGCTTGAAGTTCGACAAC
Organism: Drosophila burlai; assembly: GCA_008042655.1. Lineage (NCBI taxonomy): Eukaryota > Metazoa > Arthropoda > Insecta > Diptera > Drosophilidae > Drosophila > Drosophila burlai. The sequence goes on from VNJT01008369.1 coordinate 15,552, forward strand.
GCTGGCTTGGGAGTGGATCGAGCCCAGGAATTCAATGACCACTGGTGGGAGCGGTGTTTCAACGAGGCGGCCAGCAATGTAGATGTCCAGGTGCAGCAGAACGGCAAGATTACAACCGGCCGCAGGGAGGGTGAGGATGCCGTGGAAATATCCACCAAGGCGTTCTCCGCCCGCAAGCTGAAAAAAGCCAAGGAGCAGCATGCCAGCGATGGCAAATCCACCTACGACAACTTTCTGCAAACGGCTCTTCTTACCCAAGGTGGCGGCGAGGTGGAAAACACGGAGCGCATTAGGGTGGAGGACATAGCGGTGACCAAAGTGAGCGTGCTGACGGACGAAGAGCTGTTCAAGGCCT
>VNJT01008380.1:0-10072 GCA_008042655.1 Drosophila burlai
ACTGGCCTGGCCGAGCGGTAGGTAAAGAGCACGGTAGCAGCCGATGCGGTGCTGCCCTCTTCGTCCACCTTGATCTTGGCCACGTGCTTGGCATCTCCGAGAGAAATCGACTCGGATGTCAAATCGTCAAAGGTGGCAGAGGTTTTGTCAAAGATCTTCGTGACTCCCATTCTGGCAAGGATCTAGAATAATGAGGGGAGCCCTTAGTTTATAATTAAAAAAAACAGGATATAATGTGGACTTACTGGAACCAGTTCTAGGCGCTGCTCAAACTCAAACTTGGGCAGAGATACCTCGATCTCGCGCGGCATCGCCTGGTTAAGGGACTGCTCCAGGGTCTCTGTGTTCAGTCGCGAAAGAGTGTCCTCCAGCGAGTTGGGGTTGAAGGGCGGTAGGATGAGCACCATAGAGATGTCAGACTTGTCATCCGGCTGGCTGTCTGGCTGCTCGTCCGATTCGAAGACGGTGCGATAGGGCATTTGGAGGACATGGGCGCGCAACTGTTCATCAGTATTCAGCAGAAAGGTGCCCTTCTGCTGCATCATGGGCACAAAGGAGAAATTAGATGCGGACGTGTAGAAGGGCATGGGAACGGTCTTTGACGGCTTGAACTGGCTAACCCACTGGCCCTTCAAATAGGCTGCGTTGGCCAGAACCAATTTGGTGTCAGTGGTAATTTCATCGGCACTGAGCATGTCACGGATCTGGTTGTGGGTCGTGTTGGCAATCCAGTCATTGATCTCCTTGCGCGCCACATCTGGTTTGTTCTGGAAGTCCATCCTGGCGATCTCCTTGGCCAGACGCGTCTCCCCGCAGTGGGTCAGATGCAGATTGTTGCCAAAGAATATGCGATCCGCGGATGAGAACTCGAGTGGCATCTTGTGCGAGCGGGCCTCACGGTCCTTCTTTTCTACCAAATAGGCGCTGCGCACCATCTCCTTGGAGTCGGCCCAGTTCAGCTGAAGCACATTAGCGAGCTCCTGTTCCGTCTCCCCGGAGGAACTGAAATAGGCTAGCAGTAGCGCGTGGTAGGTGCTGTATGGCGAAAAGAAGACGTTTTCATTGGGCGTGCTTTTCCGGATCACATCAAGCATGGAGACAGAAAAGTTCTGCTGGCCCAGATATAGGTTCATTCGCTTCTCCAGGAAGTTCGAGGTAGGTTCAACGTCGCAGAGACTAGCAAATGCGATCGCCGGCAGCAGCACCAGCACGGATAGGCTGAGGATATGCATTTTGTGACTGGGAGGCAACCTACAATCGACGAAAGAAAATATAAATTCTTTTTTCCAATCCTTTCTACCCACTGCATGATTATTATATTATTTTAATAAAATAATATAGAAATGACTGCCTAAAGAATATGTAAATAAAACCTAAAGAGAAGCGGGGTTCGTCCGGTAACCTTGAAGCTGGAATGTCTGAAGTTTGAACATTAGCCGGCTTATCGGCCTTAGCCTCTGTTGAATATTAAGTAATTGAAATCATCGACTCTTCTGTTTATTTGCTTTCTTTTCCATGTATCTGTATTCCGGCGAAGTGATTAGAGACCTCGAAAAGCCAGAGAGACCCACTTAAACTTAAGTTGGGCAAATTTATGCAGTTTTGAGTTGACGCATCATCGCTCTGGTTTCCCCGCAATCAGCTCACGTCTCATGACAATAAATGTCAGAAAATGCTTTCCAAGAGAGAAAAACCCCACTCATTAAGGAAACAGTCAAATTGTTTACGCTCATTAGGAGATGGTATCGAGTGGATTTTACAATTCTATTCATAGACTAGAATAGTTCTAAACAGCGCACTCAGGTAATTTTATAAAGCTTTAAATTAGAAAAAAAGTGTATAGTTTCGACAAATTAAAGGTTTTCATTTTCCCCGTCTATTTAAAATACAATTATTCAAATTATTTAAATTTGTTATCGTTGTTCGTAACAAATGACCTGAGTTTTTAGCACTGAGAGCTCTTTATCTTATTCCAGGCTTTGTTGAATTTACGTCCTTTTTATTTCAAACGTGGAATAATTTGGAAAAGCGTGAAACTGTCAAACTCATCTTATTTAGTTTCTTCCAAAGATAATGTCGGAGTACCAAGGGAATATAAAATTGGAATTGGGTCGCTTCAGCTTACTGATTCATCTTGAAAGCTTTTCCAGTCCATCAAGTGATTTGTTACTTATTTTATCTTCGGGCGACAATTGCAACATCTTTGCAGCCGCACCATGAAGCAAAAAAAGTGAAAGTTTCACCGCCGCTCTGCACTCGAAATTCGCAATCCGAAACATAATGAACTGGGGCCAGCATTTGTGTGTTCGAATGCAGCAGCGGAGCATGAAAAGAGGCTCTGCAGGTTGGGAGTGGAAGCTTTTTACCAGCTGAGCGATGACGACGGCCGCGGTTGCGTGACTGCAGAGCCACCAGCGCTTTGTATAAAAATAAAAAAAAACCCAAAATTAACATTTTCAGCAACCGGTTGCGCGGATCCCACCGGCAGACAACGCCACAATACAGTATGTGATTCATAAACGGCACAAATTGTTGGCGTTTCGTATTTTAGCGCGTATGCTCATTGTTTGACCCTGTATTGGCGATTTTGTAATTATTTTTGTACCCTACACAGACGTAACGCTTGTCTGGCCGTCTGTGAGATATGCGCGCATGCGCTTTTTTGCCCTCTATACTTTTTTGTTAGCTCACTCAAGTTATTGGGAGAACCCAAAATACTGAACAACAAGTTGTGATTGATCGGAAGCGGACATGTCAGTTGAATCTGTTGCCTCGAACTTGGCTTAAATGGGCGTCAAAGTACTTAAAAAATAAACACCATTAAGAATGCTCAATAACGAAAAATAACACCTTTCTGTAGTAATGTATGCGAAATATTTACTATGTATATTTGGGCTTAAGGCAGGTTTTAAAGGAGCATGGAACACTATTGAGCCTAAAGAAGGCCAACGCTTGGTTAAATCTATTTCCAACAGGTATATAACATTGTATATCTTTTCGAAAAATATAGTTAATTTTAAAATGACATGTTATAAATAGACAATATGGTAAATTTGAAGTAAAAACTATTAAAATATAATATTTAACCATTCAAAGTAAATTAAGAGATTTATTAGTTATGTTATACATATATGTAAAATACATACATACATTATATTGCAGATGTACATACACCACGATTAAATTTTCAATATTGAAATATTAAGGTTTTTTAGCTAGTCAGATTGGACTGCATTCTTTAAATTTCCCAGTATTGTTATTTCAACATATTTTTATATTAATATGTTTTATTCTTGGAATTGAATCTTATCTATGAACCGAGGTCCGAGGTCATGATCACATATAATCACTTGAGTTGAGTGTTTCCTCGAAGAGGTTTTGAATGAGAGCCCCTGTTACTGCAAATATGTATGTATACCAGCAATTTTAAGTATTAACAATACCAAACTATCACCATTTATTGCCTCACTTCAATTGCGTGCGACAAATGTATGTATCCATATTTATCTTTAACTCGTGAGTATGCAATTATATTATATACACACCGATATGCTGATTAGTATTGCAGAAATAGGCTACGCTTTAATGCCGACCCTATTCGTTGAGTGACCGTAACGAGTTGGGGGGAGTTGAGACAAATTGGGACAAACACTCGAAAATCACTGAGTAAACGCTGGGAAATACCTTCAACTGTAGACCGAAAAACACGTCTGGACAACTCGACTGCGGTTATACCTTTAAAGTTTAAACTGGATCTCTGTGGCACCCCAAAATAATTTTAAGCCCGGCTTGGATATCGATACACGATAAGTGAGAAACAGCTGATCCGTCTACCAGATCGACGAAATTTTGAGTCTAACAACACTGGGTGGGGCATTTCAGTAGGTATTTTTATACCCAGCCAGGGTATTATAATTTTAGATAGGATTAGTAAATAATTCCCCGATTGTGACCTGCGCTCCAATTTATAAGTTTTAAACTTGTAACGTTGGGGAGAGACTGAACTAATAAATCAAATAAAATCATTAAATATTTCAAATCATTTCAATCATTAAATATTTACTTCTGCTTAAAGGTCGTATACTTCATGACTAACCCACAACGAAAACGAAATCTCTTAACATTATAGTATATGTTAAGTTATTAAAATGAGTATATGACTACAGTCCGATGATGCGGTTTATATAGTATTTCGCTGTCATACAAAAATAAATTAAGTTAATAATCCTTTAAATAATAACACCCTTAGCTGTCAATATTGAAAACGTTGGCTTAAATCTTTATAAAAAAAATAATACAATCGTTCGGAGTTTTGCGACACGCTGAAATTTTTATGTGAAATAGCCACCTTAATTTCACCACGGATTGCTAGATCACTCCTAATAAGTTATTATATTAAGATAACTATAAAAGTTCGTAATATTTCATTTATTTGCTTTAAAAAGGACTTAAAAAGATGTAGTGGGAATACACTTTAAATGGTAAAATAAATGTATTGCATTTAAGTGCCTTTTATTATCAGACAAAATATTTACATATAAGGATTCACTATTTGCAGACCTGAAGCTAAGAAATACACGGAAAGCTTAGGCCTTCATTGTCTTGGGATCGCGATAGATGCCTGTGAACAGGATTGACTCGTTGGTCTCATCGTAGATGAGAAACAGGAAAGGATGGTTGCAATCGAAAGTCTCAGACTCCACCGGACGTGATGAACGACTAGAAAACAAAATGGTGGCCGCCGCCGCGGTGCTGCCCTCCTCATCGACCTTAATCTTGGCTACCTGCTGGGCGTCGTCGAAAACAATATGCTCAGACGTCAAATCCTTGAATGTTCCAGCCGGGGTGAAGGTCCTGGCCAGTCCCATTCCACTGAGGATCTACAAGAGGAATAACCAGTTATATAGCAAATTAACTACAAATCATATGATGCTCCTGAAGGATTTGATCATGATCAATGTTATTGTGTGGTTTTAAATATAAAATAACCTTTGAAAAATTGTAAATTAAAAAAAAAATATATTTGATCTTAGCACAAATTATCCGATATTGTTATTGTAACAGAACTCTTGAACATTAAAAGCTAAAGGTAGAAAGTTAGACCTCAAGAATTTGTTTGGACCCAACATCTATATGTATGCAAGGGAACACGGGGACGCACTTGAGTCAAAGTTTGCATCCCAGTGAAGGAGAGGTATAAAGTATATATTCATCTTGTTCAGTATCAACAGTGGAGTTGTTCTAGCCAATTCCGTCCGTTTCTAAAAAAAAAGGGTCTTACTTTTTGAGGCTATTGAATTGAACTTTTTACACAATGTCCTTAAAAAGGAAGATGGTAAAAATAAAGATGAGTACCAAGAGGGTGCATAAGGCTATGAAAATTCAATTAGGATTGCCGATCTTCCTTACTGTTCACTTTATATACTACACATATGTCGCAAAAGCTTACCGGAACCAATTGCAAGCGCTGCTCGAACTCAAACTTGGGCACGGACAGCTCGAGTTTTCGCGGCATAGCGAAGTTTAAGGCCTGTCGCAGTGTCCCGGAGTTCAATTTAGACACCACATTATCCAAGGATGTTGAGGGCAGGATGAGCACCATTGAGATATCGGATTTGGGGTTTCCCGTCGACTCGTAGGAGGTGCGGAATGGCATCTGCAGAACTTTGGCGTCCAAGTTGTCGTCCAGAGTCAGCAAGAAGGTGCCATTTTGCTTCATCATAGGCACCATTGAAAAGTCGGTCGCGGTGGTATAAAACCGTTTCTGGGAGGTGTTCTCCACATTAAATTTGCTGATCCACTGTCCCTTCATATAGGCGGCATTGGTCAAGACCACTCGAGTGTGCGATGTAATGTCTCCCTCGGTCAGCATATCGCGAATCTGGTTGTGGGTCTGGTTGGCAATCCAGGCGTTGATTTCTTTGCGCGATTCGTCCGGCTGCCCTTCGAAGTTAACCTTTGCGAACTCGTTAAAGAGGCGATCCTCGAGGCATTCACTTAGCTCAAGATCTTTGGCGTAGAAAATTCGGCCCGCTGAGGAGAATTCTAGCGGATTTTTTCGCAAACGGGACGCAAGGAGCTTTTTCTCCAACATGTAAGCGCTGCGCACCATCTCCTTGGAGCTGGCCCAGTCTAGCTGTAGCACACTAGCAAGCTCCTTCTCCGTGTCCCCGGAGGAACTGAAATATGCAAGCATCAGTGCATTGTATGCGCTGTATGGCGAGAAGAAGACGTTTCCGCTTGGAGTTCGCTTGCGTATGGCATCCAACATGGACAGAGCAAAGGTCTTCTGGCTCTGGTAGAGATTGGTTCGAGGTCCCAGAATATCTGGATTTACGGGCACATCGCACAAGCTGGCTAGGACAATGGCAGGTAAAACCACAAAGAGGATCTGGCTGAGGACTATCATTTTATTGCTTAAAAATAAACGTAAGAACAATAGAGAACAATTGATTATAAATAACACATCGAAATATTAAAGGTTATATGTATATGTACATATAATAACTGTCATTACAAGGTATGACAGTTTTTTCGGTGCTATTCTATTCTTGAAAAATTTGCCAACACGACACATAAGAGCGAATATGTTTAATTGTACCTACAGATCATTCACTTTTTGAGGAACAAATATTTGGTAAGTAAAATTAAAATTTAACGATATATTTTGTATACCCTTGCAGGGTATTATAATTTTAGTCAGAAGTTTGCAACGCGACCATATAAAGTATATATATTCTTGATCAGCATCAACAGCCGAGTCGATCTAGCCATGTCCTTCTGTCTGTCCTTCTGTCCGTCCGTTTCTACGCAAACTAGTCCCTCAGTCCTTCAGCTATCTGAATGGAACTTTGCACATATGCTTCAATATGCTCTCACTACTATGTCGGAACGGGCCGGATCGGACGACTATATCATATAGCTGCCATAGGATCGATCGGAAAATTTTTAGGAAAAAAATTATAACTTAGGCAATGTTCAACATATTTTCATAAAATATTTTAGAATTTCGGTATTAATTTGATCAAAATCGGACCACTATATCATATATGCCATAGGAATATATGTATATACATATAAATTCATTTAGTTTGTTCACAACTTTTCGCTCGCAACATTTATGTCAATACCCGAGTCTTACTTACTTACTGCAAGGGTATTTAAACTTCGGCATGCCGAAGTTAGCTTTCTTTCTTGTTTATTATTGAAATATGTATATTTGAGAAATCTTTTGTAAATTATACAACAAAAAACTTCAATTTGGCAGGTCCTAGTTATATTATTAGTTTGTAAATTAACTTTTAAATTAATTTTTCGTAAAATGGCGACAGTTAAAAAAAAAAATCACAATTTTACCATGAAATTCATCTCATTTTTTTGTTTTATAAAAAAAAACTATTCACTTTTTCAAAAAACCCCTACGTAGTTCCCTGCGGACAACAATTTCAAACGTAATGTAAAAATTTGGAATCGATCGGTAAAGATTTGTTCGAGTTATGTTTCCGGCCAGCTCAAAAAAAAGGGGTTTTGAGATAAACGCGCTTAAAGTTTTCAGTGGCTGTAAATTCGTATGTAAAATCGTGAAAGGTCCTGCGGCAGAACTAGAAATTCAGGCATGTAAAAATTTTTTCCCGGACTTCATCTTTTAGTATATCATTCTTAAGATCCTAAATGACCTTTAGCAATAAAAAAAAAATTTTCGATTTTTAAAAAATTTTACAGTGGTGTAACCCCTTAATCGAAGCCTATATTTTGCACTTGCGCTATATATGTATGAACATATCTTGTCCATTTAAAAATTCGTGGATGATTTCCGAAAGCTTGGGTTCCTGGAAATCTTATACGTCGGAAATAACATATTATTTAAAGCTGCTGGCCCAGAGGTCACAGTAGCGGAGATAACAATGAATATATTATGCATTGTGATCGGCTGAATCACGCTTCAAGAATATTCACAATTCTTCTCCAGGTAAAACAAAGGCAAAGCGCATTGTTAGAAAATGTAAAATAAATAAACTTTAGTTATTCCGACTTTACATTAATTTAATATTAAAATATTGCAATATATGGATTTATTGAAAAAAGATATGAATTAACACTAAGATATGAATTAACACTTATAAATACCTTTAAAAGCTAGGAAAAGTTTTGAAATACACAGACCACACGACCGTCGACGTTGACGGCAACTTAGACTTAAAAACTGGATAGGATGTTGATTATAAATCAGAGTATCAATATATCGATATTTTTCTAAGGATGATATGTTTATATTACAATTTTTTCTTTTCCCAAATATCGAAATTGCGATATTTTTATTTGATATTTTTCGATATTTTATGTCCAGACGCGAAGAACAGCCCTAACAAAAGCCCGCAATAAAAATTTATGATTTTGATTTTGAAGAAAAACTTATCCAAATGTCAATTGAATCCCTTTTTTTGATCGTGCTAAGTTAACCCAAAATACCGGAGTCGATGGTCGTCAAATTTTATATTTTATATCGGCATAAAATCGGAAAAAATCACTTTAAAAAAAACGTTGCATTAAGTTAGCATTTTTAATTGAAATGAACATATTAGCTCTATGATCCCGTCAAAAATATTTGGGTTTGCATTCCACCATTTGGGCCCAAACTAAGATTGATTAATTACTGATTTTGTTACCTTATAAATGGTTATTTTCATGCTACTAGACCATTAAAGAAATAAATGTGCAAGGGGTGCAATAAATCAACACTACACTTGTTGCCTATTTCATGGTCTACCTCTACAAATAATTTTACAGGCAATAGGTAAAGGGTTTTCCTTTATGTATTTTTATTCCCTTGCAGGGTATTATAATTTCAGTCAGAAGTTTGCAACGCAGTGAAGGAGACATTTCCGATCCTATAATATATTTATAAATTATCTTGATCAGCATCAACAGCCGAGTCGATCTAGCCATGTCCGTCTGTCCGTCCGTCCGCTTAACTAGTCCCTAAGTTTTGAAGCTATCTGTATGAAACTTTGCAGATAGTTTTCTATATGTATGATCTCACTACTATATAAGTCGGAACGGGCCGAATAGGCCGACTATATCATATAGCTACCATAGGATTGATCGGAAATTTTTGAGGAAACAAATTGTAACATTGCCAGTTTTCAACATATGGGCTATTCTCTGGAAAGTACAACCGCGGCAAAAACCACAAAAAATGCTCTAAAATTAATATTTGTAACATAGTAACTTTAAGGAATGTTTCAATGGATCAAATTTGAAAGCCTTTATCATATTCTAAAACAAATTTCGGAATATTAGAATGCAAACTCGCGCAACTCTCAATTTTTCATTATTTTGATGAAAAACACCATAAAAAGATCATGTTGTGTTTTGATAAAAATCTCCAAAGCAGAGGAACTATCCTTGGACTTTTGCTTTCTATCATCACTGGGAGATTGCAAAGAGTCAAAAGAGATCACATTTATACTTCTNTTCCTGTTAGTTTTTCTTTCATTTTATTGAATTTTGTTAATTTATAGTGATCCAATTGTAAGCCGCAAGGGTATACAAACTTCAGCGTGCAAAGGTTAGCTTCTTTTCTTGTTCTGATAATATACAAATCTTAAATAAGGTATACGGATACAATTTTCGCCGTTTTTTTCTGTCTTTAATTGATAGAGATCTAATTATCGTATTTTAATGGATATCCGCAATGCCATTTTACTTATTTTCCCGTAACTTCTTATTTTAATATGATTGGGCCAAGAAACTTGCAAAATATACATAAGCTGGCAATACTAAGGCCGAAATAGAAAAAACAAAAATACAATATTTTTGATAAAAAAAAGAAATAATCGGATACGATATTTTTAAAATATCCGATCTCTAAATCTAATTTCGATAACGATTGACGAGGAAAGACGATATACGAAATTTTGCGTGATTTTGATATCCCCATTAGCACCGTGACCGGTAACAGCTACAGCTTGTGCCACCACTAACGAGAAGCATTAACCAGCCCTGGCAGCCTCGTGATATAACTATATCATCCTTAGAAAAATATCGATATATTGATAATTTGATAGAATAT